>JAQQZT010000002.1:19710081-19726171 GCA_030068275.1 Clarias platycephalus | reverse complement strand
TCTCCACATCATTGCATTCAGTTTTTATTCACAATTTGTTTAGTGTCCCAACTTTTTTGGAATCCGGTTTGTATATACAAGACATATCATATAATTAAACTTATTCAGTGCTCAGATTGTATCTAAAACAGACCACGGCTTCATGTGAACCAAGGCCAGGGTTATCAAGGACAGTCTGTTTATGTGCAGTTGAGGTATGTCAGGTGTCCTTTGGTCACGGTGCTCTTCACCACTAGAGGGGTCTGTTTCATCATAGTGCTATAGGTATCTTATTCCTTATGCGTTATGTTGTGTACATACAGGAAAGTTTAAACTTATCACTTAAAGACACAAACAAAACATATGGCATTAGGTAATTAAGTAACAACGACAACAAGTCAGTTTTTATTTTAAGACACGAAGGCCAGATATTCTGAAATAGTTCTTGCAAAACCAGTATTGCCAAGTGCATTTGCAAAACCTATCAAACACCATAATGAAACTGTCTCTCATGAAGACCTTCCCAGGAAAACAAGATCAAAACTTACCTCTGCAGCAGAGGAGAAGTTCATTTAGAGTCACCAGCTTTAAAAATCACCAATTGACATCACCGGATTAGAGCCTTTATGAAGGTTTTACAGTACACGAGTAGCAGTCACATCTCAATATCAACTGTTCAAAAGAGATTATTGCATATTTTGGATGCCTTCAGCTTTGTTTTATAATGTAGAACGAAATAAAAATCAGCAAAGACCATGGATTTTGAAAACTTTTAACTGGTAGTGTACATTTATATGAGTCATTAACATATTTGTGTTAAGGTTGTGAAATTATTGTGCATTATTTTGTTTATTAATCACGGTTGATTGAACTAAAAACTAAAATAAAAATTTGACTCTACGTGGAGATTTGTAATTTGCTGCAACATTCGTATCATGTTCTCTGATTTGTAGGATTTGGTGTCAGGCCAAAGAGTTAAACCCGCTGTTATGTAAGGATACGAAGTTAAAGCAAAGGATACTCTGTTCACGAAGGGCAGTTGTCTTGCAGCTGCATCCATGAAATGCTAAGCGCATATGTGAATGCTCCGAGCATTATGAACGTAGTGCATGCTTCG
This sequence comes from Clarias platycephalus, assembly GCA_030068275.1. Classification (NCBI taxonomy): domain Eukaryota; kingdom Metazoa; phylum Chordata; class Actinopteri; order Siluriformes; family Clariidae; genus Clarias; species Clarias platycephalus. Next base: position 19,725,075 of record JAQQZT010000002.1, on the reverse strand, counting down.
GTTTCCCAGCTGCACTACGAACAGATCAGAACATCAAACTTGGAAACGTATTAATGTTTTTTTTGTTTTTTTTAAAGTGATGTTTAGTATTATGTTATCCTTGCCAGCTCTAATTCGGGAATGTGAGAAGGAAGTTTGCGTGTAACGCTGCTGACAGATGAGTTTATATTTGTCTTTGAGTCAGTCCCGGTGTCTGCAGGTTTGAGCCAGACATAGGGGTATTTTGTACATAAAGAAGGTGTAGATGAAAAGATGATAGAGAAGCTGTGCAGAATTACACACGTTTATGATATGGCTCAAGTGTTTGTCAGTATTGTGTTTAAACTAAACTTATGTGTACCTTTTTTAAAAATTTAATTTATCTGCTTTCTGTTTATCCAGCTTCACCCTGACAGTGACCCATCTAACCCAGGCCTCCACAGTCAGTTTGTTAAGCTCAATGAAGCTTACAGAGTGTTAAGCAAAGAGCGAACCAGAAAGGAGTATGATCTCCGGCTGAGATATCACGGTGTCGACCAGAGTTTTAGACCCCCCTCCAGATACACACACCACCCTGGGTAATCCCACCTGGACTCCTCGTATCTGCCTGCGTTAAAAAAAAAAACATTTAGATTTGTGTACAAAGTCCATCCACTGTAGTTCTCCTTCTCTCTCCCAGTTCTGCTGAGACGAACGGGAATGCACGCTACTGGGAGCAGTTCCACACTGTTCACGAGCACTCCGGGGAAGACTGGCAGAAGAAGAGGAAGAAGAATTTCCGTCTTGTGGGCTGCTGCGTCGTTGCCATGCTTCTGAGCGTCTGTGCTCATTACATCGGGTTCAGGTAGTGTGAGAAACACAAAACCTAACACAATGTGCGTGATGCAAGTAATGCCGAACCGTGCCTTAAACATGACTTAAAATTTTGTTGAAAGAAAGTTGGCCGCGCAAAAGTTTGCACTCCCCTTCAATTTTTTTTGTTAAAAAAAATGTTAACCTGCCTAAAATAAAACTCTCCGAAACGTAAAGTAAACTGACCTGAAAAATATTTAGAAAAAGAATTTTGCTATGACCTGCACGGTCTCTGGTCGGAAGAAGGGAGTGCGTGACATCTGGCAGAGTTAGAACAGATGTGTGAAGTAGAATGGGCAAATATTTGCCAAGCAATCTGACAGAGTTAGAGCAGATATGTTAGGAAGAATGTGTGGGGGAGTGGGTTATGAGGGGACCTAATGCTCTAGAGGATGCGAACAGGAGTAGTTAGGAGCAGTTTTGAAGACGGATTTTGCGTATTGGAGAATCACATTCGGAAAGGGTGATGCAAACAAACATTATTTGTTATTCATTAATGTTAATTAAAGAATAGATTTTTTTTATTCCGATAAGCAATCGATTATTCCTGAATGTCATGAGTGACTAACTAGTGCTGAGAGTTCGCTGCTCGATTGGGCTGATTTTGCAGTGCAGAGGCAGGTGGGAAATATCCAAAGTCATTCACACTATCTCTTGTGGTCAGTAGGAGCCTAAACAGCTTAACCATGACACAAAAAGTGTGTCACACTTATGGTATCAAGTAGTAAAGGGGTGATGTTCCAGAGTGATCATCTTACAATACAGCCGTTCTAATTTTTTTTACATATATAATTGTATTGTAAGATGATTAGTCTAGAACATCACCTTTAACCTTTAACATTCTCTATTGTGTTTCAATACATGTCAAACATGTCATACTTTTTATCCATTTGTAGACACAATAATTGTTGTGGAATTGTTGTGAATCGTCCAAGTTAGTTCCTGTTATAACATCTGTTTTGTTCTAACTCACCAGCCTTGTCTTGAAGACAAAAAAAGGTTGTCCCGTTACAAATGAACTTTTCTTGACGATTTTTCCAAAAACCGTATAGAATAGAACTAGTATAGAACTTTACAGCGTTTACAGAATAGTATAGAACTTTACAGCGTTACAGCTTTACCTCTGACTGTTTTAAGACCGTTTCAAAACTTTCATAAGTGTTGTCCAATGGAAATCATCTGTATAAATGCCTAGCTAAGACCTTTCTATGGAAACCATAAGATATTAGAAGGAGGTTTTAATAAAAGCCTTTGCTTTTATCCTGCAGCTGAACTGTTGAAACTGAATCAGAATTGAGAATTGAAATTTATTTCCAAGAGTTATTCATTTCGTATGACATTTCATAATGTATAAAGTAGTAAAGTATAGTGTTTATATTTTTCATGACCTTGACTACTATCGCTGTACATGTTTCACTTCTGCATTAGTCACTGATATAATATAATGATAATGTTTCAGTATGCTTTTTTTTGTCTGGTCCAGAGCCTAGATAAATCTCACTAGTGTATGTTCACTGTCGTTTCCTGGTTCCTGTTTTTTATTTATTTATACCTGTTGTAATCTGCTTAATGTTTTTACACCTGGACTGGGACCGAACTTCACAGACCGACATTACATCACTAACAGGCATATTAACGCTTTTTGAATAATCGTTCTTCACGTTGTGCCGTTACAGTTAATTAAAAAATGTCTGGCTGAGACAGAGCATGCCAACTAGTGCAACAGTTGCAAGAGTCCAGATGTCATTCCAGATGCCAGAACTCACTAAGTGTTAGCTTTTGCAGTCAATAAACAAAGTGAAACTGCAAGATGCAGTAAATATCCAATAATAACATTTACATAGTAGCAACTGCTTATTCATGCAATCATTTAATCAGCCTATCATGTGTCAGCAGCACAACACATAGAATCACACAGATTCAGAGGTCAAGAGCTTCAGATTAAACATCAACGTGTTCTCAGAAACACTCAGAACGTTTCAGAAACTGTTGAAAAGGTCTGTCTCAGCACTCTCTAGGGTTTACACAGTGCTAAAGACAGAAAACGTCCAGTGAGCAGCAGTTCTGCAGGCAGAAACTCCTTATTGATGAGGGAGGTCAAAGGAGAAGAGTCAAAGTGGTTGGAGTGTACAGGAAGGTTACAGGAACTCAAATACTCAATCTTTGAAACCTGAATCTTGAGGCAGATGGTGAGGGAACGTTGCCTGGTCTTTTTCCAGTCTTTAACTGTGCCGGTTGTGTGAATCTGTTCCAATAATTTTTCCCATCTTTGTTGACAGGAGTGGAATTGTGTGTGGTCTTCTGCTGGTGTAGCCCATCCCCCTTAACGCTCGGCATGTGGAGCATTCCGAGATGCTCTTCTGCTCACCATGGTAGTGGAGAGTAGTTATTTTAGTTTTCATAGCCAGTCTGTCAAATTAGTCTGGCCACTCTTTTTAGACTCTCCCATGAACCGGGCATTGCTACCTTGTTTTTTTTCCTTTTTTGCACCATTCTGTGTAAACTCTCGAGGTTGTAATGTGTAAAAATCCCAGGAGATGAGCAGTTTCCAACTTGCCTGGCCCGAGCAACCATGCCACAGAACTCCCCTGTTTCCAGTGTTTGAGGTCAACATTAGCTGAAGCTCTTGATTTTTTTCTTTTAAAGTGGCCAGTTACTGTATATGAGGAACATAAATGAAGAAATGAAATTAATCTGAATGTGTTTTTCCCTTAAAGTGCTTGTTTTTTTTAATCAGTATTCTTTGTTTTTTTTTTTTTTTTTTAGAAAGCTGGAAGAAGTACACAATGACTTCATGGATAAAAAAGATCGTGTTATCAATAAACTCTACAACGAATCCAAAGAGAGAGCCAGGTATGAAAACCAACACACATGAACATGAAGCACATTTATATAATGTTAATAGTAAACAATCTGTGTATGAAATAATACAGGAAATGTCATGCTCTCCTAGGAAAATGAGCCATGTGATGGTGTAATGCAACCAGGAGTGAAGCAGAGTCACTCTTACCCTCTCCGAGTTAATTAGTTTCCAATAATAGCATGTCCTCATTTGTTTTATTCATTTTCTGACCCAGCATTTTTCAAGCAGTTGCAGTTTTTATTTACGAGGCCTAATTGAGGGCTTATGGCCAAACTGGGACTCGTGATAAAATTTCTTATGAATGAAGGTGTAAAACCGACTTGCAGTAGATTTCAAGCACAGTATGGTCCCAGCTGAGGTGGTTTGGAGCCAGTCACTCCCATGAACATTCATTAGTTGAACACCTGATTCTTGTAAATCAATGGATAACTTTTCACCAACTCGTGAAATAAATGCATCTGTCTGTGGGAACTGTACACACAATTATTCACCAACACCGCTTGCACATTACAGGAACTTGGCTGGCAGTTATTGCCACATCCTCGTATAGTCCTAACCTCGCTTTAGGTCGCCATTTCCACGTTTGGGCCAATAAAGGAGTTCCTTTGGTAGTCCGATCATAGCTCTGGTGTACTGAGAAAGCTTTCTACATTGATTGTATCTAAGCACTAGTGAAAAAAGTGGTTAAGTACATTCGTGATGCAGGAGATTAAATAGAGAGATAAAGGGAGTGTTTACTCTTATAACTGTGTTCTGTTCTTCTGCGCAATCAAAAATCCCAGTTTGACTTGAACATCCTTTGTATTAAATAATATAAATGCCATATTTGTTTTTCAGTTTGGTTTAAGTTAAATTTGATGATCTTCATAAACAGATGTTCCAATAAGTTATTGAGTTAATGAAAAAAACCATTCAGCTCCTTTTCCGTAAATGTCTCCTTCCTGAAAAAGTAATGTACACTACACAACTAAGGTTGGTATGTTTTACACATTTCTTCGTTTTTGTTGAGTGATTTATTTTCTACATTCTACAGTTCATTTAGAGTTAGCAGCTTAAAAAATCATCAGTTAACAAACAGCACCTCGGATTAGAGCTGTTTTGAAGGCTTTACGGAGCATACTGTACGTAGCAGACACATCTCAACATTAACTGTTCAAAGGAGATTATTCCATATTTTGGACACCTTCAGAATTGATTTACAATATAAAAAGAAAGTTGAATTAGAAAGTGATCCCAAACTGTTGAGCGGTAGTGTATATGCATGTTTCTTTGATAAATAACAAGAAAAAACTGTTATTATGTGGAGCATCTGCTGTTCAAGTTATAATGAATAAACTCATAAGAGCATGTTGCCTTTTATTTAGCACCATAACATTGTGCATAAAGAATTTAAACTATATAAAGATGTGGATAGTTAATCATATTTAACAGGCTTAGCAGACCATGGTGTTTTGTTACATCATGTTAAATGGGATTTTATTTGTAGCATTTGTGTGTTCAGAATTGTTTTGTTTCATGCAGGGTAAATGGATTTAAGAAGCAACAGGAGATCCTGAGACAGAAACATGCAGAATTTATGGAGAGATACAAGATCCATCACAGTGGCAAAGAGAAGTAGAAATATCGGACAGATGTCATAAGACATGATGAAGTCCTTTACCGAACCTGACGCACATGGAGGTAGCAGATGCAGTGATGTAAGAGATGGACTGAAGCTGCTTTTAGGTTGAGAAAATATTTATATTAATATAATGAAAATAATGATAATAATAATATCCAGTGTCCGATATTTGTGACACTTCCAGGATGCACCAGAAAACCTGTAAAAAATTTATGATTCATTACAAAACATGCAGATGGCTTGATGATGTAGTTGTTAATGAAGGGTGTTTCATATAGTTTATACTGTAGTCCTGTTACGTATAGATTACGTCCTACATGAAGCATCAGACACCTGTGTGTCCACAGCATGCCTGGATTTCCTGTGCAGAATTTTAACACCTGGATACGGTTCTATTGGAGGAAAGAAAGACGAAGCACTGTACACAACTCACTGTGTGTGTTTGTGTGTTGCATTTTTCTACCTAAACCAGATTAAAGGAATAACACAAAAGTAACCAGTATTTTCACCTTGGGACAATATTTTTGTATCAAGAAGCCCATCATTTTCAAATCAGTCTTTATTAAAGAGGAATTCATACAGATGTTCTGGGTTTGGTGTCCCTTCTAAATTGCTTTTCCCGTTACCTGGATTTTTCCTATCATGGATCGACAGAAACGACTTCTCAGCAGAAATACAAAAGAAACAGACAGTAACTTTTCCGGAAGCTGGATTGCTGGATTTAAACTTAAGAGATAAAAAAATATATATATTGCTAAATATTTTGTGTTTCATTGGGAAGCATTTTCTGATTGGTGAACTTGGCATTTGTTTTGCTCTCTTTATGTGCATGACATCTCCTGTCAAAGTATATCTATATATAACATGTTCTCTATTATGCTGTCTTCTGCAGCTGTATAAAATAACAAGATGACTGTCATCTCCAGGTGTTTCATAGTATTGTAAGGAATTCTGACATCAGTAGATCCCTGTCTGAGGATTGACTGTTGCTGTAAGTGGGGTAATGTTTCTCTCAGATATTTTCCTTGCGGTTATAAATAATTAAACATTATACTGATATTAAATGATGTAATGTTTTTCAACCATTCTGTTCTCTGTATCGATATCTAGTTGGTTTCTTGCCAGTTAGGAATTATTACTGTACGGTTCCCGTAATTTCATTAGCAAAGTTAAACTCTTATTTCACTAAAGCCTCACACACACATAATCAAATATGATGTGTAGGTACCCTTACTCAAAATTATTTTTTTCTCCGGTGGTGTTTTATTGGCAATGCTCTTGCGTCATTATCAGGAGATGTTGCGTTTAATCCCTGGCTGTGTCATAGCAGTCTGAGTCTGGGTGTCTGATAGAGCATAATTGGCCCTACTATCTGGCAGATCTTTCCTGTTACCCCTGTCAAGAGCAACACCAGCCTGAGCTTATTTATACCGAACAGAGCAGTCTGAAATGATCGTGTGTCCTGGATGTACCATAAATTAGCTGTCATCGTCCAAGATTGGTAAGCGCAACATGTACAGTGGTGTGGCAACACAAAGAATAAGGCAAAATCTCTCTTTCCAGGTCTTAAATTAGGCTATAAATTGGTTGGTATTGAGTGTACAGTATATAACGCTGAAACACTAAAACAGCGAACTAGCAATCGATGAAGCTCTCTTTAATTGCTCATCAGATGTTCATAATAAGGACAAGAATGCCATAATGACCAGATGCATAGGGTTTGCTGTTTTTGTATCTATTAATGATATTCAGTGCCAAGAGATGTATGTGTGCAGGAGATTCAGTAAAATTAATTCCAGTCTGAGTGTTGTCATTAGGATAACATGTTTGCCCATCACAGTGGTATCTCAGTTTTTTTTTTTTTTTTTTACAATATTAAAGTGGCCCAAATTAAATTGGAAAAGTTAAGGTTTACATTTCTACTGCTCAGAAATAATCAGATATTTCCCTTGTTTAGGCCAAAAATGTGCTATTTCATCCTTGTTTTGTGGTTTAAATTTTATATGTGATACTTGTTGGAAAAAGGGGAAAAAAAATCAATTTTGGAAGATTTTCATAGACAAAAAGAAAATTCCCCTCTGTATAGGTGCACAGATGGAGCCAGTGTAAGAATCTCTGTCTTTGTCTTGTAAAACCATGGTTCAACTCCCTGACAGGGGTCCCAAGCCCTGATAAAATGGGGAAGGTTGTGTTAGGAAGGGCATCAGGCATAAAACATGCCGAATCAAATACGTGAAGCAAAAAAAAAAATCCACTACGGATACCCTTAATGGGAACAGCAAAAAGAAGAAGACAAACGCACAAGAAAGACCCACTTATTAATGCCATTGTTTCATCTGGTTGTTGATAATAAAAGAACATCAGTTATTTTTTAGATTTACACATCAAATTTTGTTTTTACAGATGAGGAATTGTTGCAGCTCATCAAAAAACTTGAAAATGTTCTTGATTTTTTTGCCAAATTATCATCTAAGACAATTTCCTAAAAGTTGGTCATTTCATATTCTTCACACCAAAAGAAATGCTAATATGCAGCACTGTTATACAGAATGACCTGTTTCACTGGTTATAATCAGACATGTTCAAACCTTAAAATCAAATGCATAATATGCTTGAAATAGCTTCAGATATTGATCTTGATGGTAAGATGAGGAGGTAATTCTGTGCCAGGAGTATTAACAAAGGTTTCCAAAAGCAATAAGCAAAAAAAGCATGAATGTTTTATAATGCATTTAGAAAATACAGTATGTGCCAAAATATACAGTACTGAAATGAAAAGACGAACAATATTACCTTGTTCATACCGAACATATCCTGTTGATTTACCACGGTATGCATAATGTAATTGTTCAAAGTGTGTGTAAACCACCTCGCTGTAGACAGTGTTCATATCATTCAAGCAGATTCTCAAACTTATCCAGGAACAAAGATTCCTGTAATACTGATACAGTACACTACCAGAACAGTGAAATTTCATAAAAATAGATAACATAACTGTGACTTGGTGCTATCTTATTAAATTTCTCTTGGAATTGTTCAGCCCCCATTCACAACCACTTCTGTATGAGCGGAAATAATATTCAACTATGAATACTTTTTCCTTCGTCGAGAGACCCATGTCCAACAACAACTGCACAACACAACTGCCTTTTCACTATTCGGAACAAATGCGGCTGGAGTTATGCCCCGTCGACAAACACATGCAAGTTTGAGATGCGCGAGTTTCAGTCCTGTATATTTGGTCTCATATTGTATAAAACTTAATGTTCAATAACGAAACTGGATCATAAAGATATGCATCTTTATATGCATATAAATACAGTATATTTTTGTTACTTTTTTTTGTTGTTCTTTTTTTTCTGGAATCTTCTCGTCTGTTGCTTCTGACTTTTTCCCCTGACCCTGAGCCACACATAATCGGTGACCCACAGAATTTCAGCCAACAAAGGAGGAGTTATGTGTTCAAGCTTAACAGTAGCAAGTCCATACAAAGAAGCTAATTATATTTATATTAACAATGATTGTGCAATGTAATTACTTTGCAGGTACAATGAAAGAATAATAATATCTGATGTTAAGCATTTGGGCAAGATCTGTTCTCTGTATTGTGCAAATGCACTGGTTTGGGTTTCTAAGGACCAGAGTTTCACTCTATATATTTTTTTTTCTTCAAAATTTGAGCAATGGATATTTACGGTGTGTGAAACATTTTGGAGAAGTTGGCTAAAAGCTTGGAAAAGAAATACATTTATTTAATGTGCATAGGTTAGAAGTTCGGGTTCTGGGTTACTGATGAGAAGATCGGCACTGACCTAGCGGCACCGTATCATGGCTGACCCAGCGCTCTGACCCTGACTGTCTTAACAAGCTGGGATATGCGAAAAAAAGAAGAAATTTCACTGTGCTGCCATGAGTGACACACAAAGCCTTCTCGGGTACTTCTACTTCTTCTTAGTAGTAGTTGACATGATTATCTCTGTTATGTCATGTCTGATTTCCGCATTACACATGCTGAATCATAGCTCAGCTCATTTGATTAAGGTGTGGTGCCACCACTGCAAAATTATACCATACCCATGGTTTTTGGGTATTTTTTCTCTAGATAATAATCAGCTTCTACAGTACCTTTGTTCAAGCCGTGCTCCTCAGTTAGGCCGTGCTCAGATCTGATAGGCCGATAAGGTGCACAGACCCATATGCAGGTGCAGCTCTTTTCTCAGTCAGACTGATCTCAAAGATAACGGCTCACAGGTATGAGTAAGAAGATGGGGATGAGACCTCGAGGGGTGTATTTGTGTGGGTCATGACTTGTGCGCCTGTGTAAGAGCTATGGCCATGGGGCTGATTTGACACGTTTAGTCTGTTGGAACACTGACAAGACAGACATGTCCACTGGTGCTGATGTCAAGCGTAGGATATCAATTCTTGTCTGTTTGCATTGTGAAGGCCTTTAGGGGGTATTGTGGTCGCAAGCTGTGTTGTCACTCAGCTCTAAAGGAGATAACAGCCCGCATTCAGTGATCCCCCATGAAGTTTGTGCTCTATGTAACCCAAACACACTTACCGATGACGTCGGGGGTCTTCACATGCAAAGGGAATGGGAGGGGTCGCGTTCAGCACTTATGGGTTATGGTGTTGAATCTGTTCTGCTTTTATTCAAATCATAAACTGAGATATTGAAAGATAGCGTGTTTTTATTACCCGGTGTGTGTGTGTGTGTGTGTATTCTGTGTGTTTTATTAGGCAGTTTCTGACTTGCAAAGCAAACTAGACAAATAAAACCGAACCGACAGAAAGTGGGAGTGAATTATTGCTGAGCGTGTCAGCGTGTACTGACGTGAGAGGGCATTACACCTGCGCACCGGTTTGCGAGTAAGGTCTGACGCTTTGAGGGGTGGAAAAAAAAAAAAAAAAAGTTCGCAGCGTGACAGACAGTTCCGCGCAGCCTCGAGTTGCAGCGCGCGCGTTTCCAGTTCAGCTGCTGAAGGGCAAACAGGAGGCACGCGACTCCAGATCCACTAGGCCTGTTCGCTCACATTTTCATCCGGTGTGTTACTGTATCTGTCCGCGACCTTATCGCATTTTTATTTCTATAGAGCGTAATAAAAAAAAATAATAATAAAGAAAAAAACGAAACGCGTGGTGTGCCTCCGGGTAACGTCATCGGACCACAGACAGAGTGACGCTGGGACACGCGCAGCAGAGCTCGCGTGAGATGCGTCACGTGAAGCGGCTGTTGAAAAGCAACTCGCGCGTGAGAGGCATGGACACCGTCCTCACCTTACCGAGCCTGGAGGATTTAACCACTCTGGATGTATTTCTTCACCTTGGAATTGCACCCACGGGGGTATTCCAGGAGTAAGGCGGATAAATTCCAGGAAGAAAAGCCTGATAATTAGGACTACCCGGTGGCCTGTGTCTCTGAGAGTCCTTGTAGTGTAGCGGGAATTCTATCTATGGGCTTGTATGATCTGTGTGAGTGCAATAGCCGGTAAACGCGATCTGTGGAATTATAACGGCGCACGCGGATACGGAGTACAGAGTGAATGCATCGCTTATGATCACTGACTTGTATCTGTGACAAAGAGCCGAGGGGCGTCCGCGTGTCGCTAGCGGGTAATTAAATCTCCTGGAAAGTGCGTTGAGGGTCTCAATGTGAAAACTTGCGATCTTTTGTGTTAAGGATCCCCCCCCCCCTGTTTCTGAAAGACTTGCATAGTGCGTTATCATGGACTCGCTTTTCATGGACGCATCAGAAAAGATCAAAAGAGGAGAAAAGTAAAGAGGGCTGCAATCAAGCAACCGAGGATCCAGCTCTATAATTTCGAGAACTATTTTGGACGAACGGCGACACAATGGGTACAACGCTACAAGTTATTCTCGGCATGTTTCAGTTCGTCTCACTCGCCAGAATGCCAATACACTGTGCCAAGGCACCGGTAAGATCCCTAACAATGACTGGGCTTCTTAAACTGTAAACTTCTCGCAGTGCTTCCTTCGGTCACTCTGTGGCTGATCTTCTGAGATCACATCGAAGCTCGTTATTGCGTCACCGAAATCACTTGACATCAAAGTAAAAAAAACAAAAAACACTAATCTCTTGAATTCTTGCATTGAGTTAATGCTGAGTACTATTATTAGACATTTTATGATGATTTAGTGTTTGGATAACCTCACGGTCAGTGGCGTTTGCCATCTCAAAGGTTGTGTATTTATTTGAAAAGGAGCATGTCGCGCGCAAACTATATGCACGTGAGATCACTTTTTAAAAAAAAAATTATTTCTTTTCCCTCCACGAGCTCACATTAAGCATTGTGTGCATTATGCATGCTGATCAGAGCAACCTTGGTGTTACTACTAGGCGCATGTACTGCTGAGTGAATGTTAGTTTACCCAGGCTTAAAGCGTGTTTGTGCTTTTGGTAGGTGCGCGCTGAGGAGGTGAAACTAGAGCCGAAAGGTTGTGTGTGTGTTGCTTCCTGCGTGGTCGTGCGTCAGTGCTGCTTAACTAGAAAAGACGGTGAGATTCTGGGTACTCCGTCTAGCTACGTGAAATGGGTGCCGTGCTTTATGGCAGCATCTAGTGCCACTGCAGAAAGAGCCTGTCGAGGTCGAGCTTCATTCTTAATAATACAGCACCTGATTCATTTGGATTTACTCTTCATTGCATGTTACTTTGTCTCATCATCTGACTGAGACAAGGTCCAAAATAGCCAAGTGCACCGACCAGGACACAACCTTTCCTATCCAATGAGCTCTGTTTACACCTCTCCTTCTCTTTTCCTTATACACATTCAATGAATCAGCCTAGTGACGTCCGAGTTAATCTAATTGCTAACACCAAGTGGGGGCATGGTGATGTCATCCACTATCCACGCTGGCTTTTTCTTATGCAGCGTTCCCACTAGATATTTATACACCTGCCACAAACTAAATGGGAAAATTGTGCAGCAGGACCGTTCTGTGTTTCAAGGTCTTTCCTTGGCACGTACACACGTCTGCGTGAAGACAGGCAGACAAACTGCTGGGGGAGGCACTCGGAGAGACGATGTGCCGGGGATCAAAGAGTGTTGAAGAGTGGACTGGCATTGCCAAACCGAGCTGCTGCCGTCTCATGAGCTGGCAGGTCCGAGATGATTTTCCTTTGTATATGTGGGTGGTAGTGTGTGACCATGCCAGCCATTCTGCCAGTCTTAGACATGCAAGCTGCATTTCACAACGACTCTTAGAGGAGAGAAAAAAAATGAGATGAGAAATGAGAAATTGAACGGTATTTCAATCGCATTGCAACACTGACGCCTTCTTGTACTGTAGCCTACCTTTTCCACATTGCACCAGCTGGCACCAAATTTCAGTACTTTGACAGTGCACCTTAGCATTCCTATAATTTATCAAGATCTTTTAATGGAGAAATTGTTATATATGTGAATTAATGCATCTATGCATATATACATTTATATGAACACATGTGCACATACTTTACAGCACCACTTTAGGATTGTTAGACATCCATGAGAGTTGGATAAACATTCATTTACTCAGAAACATCCCCCCAACTCGGGCAAAGGCAACTGCACTTTAATGTGTATGCACGTCTGTGTATGTGTTTTGTAGTACAAAGTCTGCTTTCATCTAGCTGTGACCTTGTACCAGAGTGTGGATCCAACAGTACTGAGGGGCGTGTTCATGTTAACATGCACTAACTTCCTGTTCTTATCTTACTTCACACCAATACATGGGATAAATGTATCACACACACACAGATTAACAAATTAATCTGAGTGGTTGATAATTTGAAAATCGTGACCAGTGATTTGTAATCTTGCCTTCTTTACTGTGTCAAAGTTCTATCACTATTTTTGGAAGGGATACTCTGACTAATTTTTCTTGAATTGAGAATTGGGTAATCCAATTGACGCATGAGGTATGAGCTGGCGTTTATAGCATTGATCAGGCAGGTTTCCTTTTGCGTAGGAAAAAAGAAATAAATAAAACGAACACTAAGCAAATGGTTCAGAGCCTTCCATTACATAGTTTCTGCAGTGATTAATGTGTTTCAGCTGACAAGTGATTTAACCCTAACTTATGCAGTGAGTAGCTTCTCATTTTTTTAAACAAGCACATCTGAAGAAATATCCTGTGGCCGTGGCAAAGATATTCTGTTTCAGAAGGGCCAAATTGTTGTCCGGCATCAAGATAGGAAAACAACTAACGAGATTGTTGGAACTCCTAAAAGTGGGTTCAGAAATTTCCAAAGCATTATTCAAATCTGAAAGCATAGTGGTGTACTATCATTTTCAACGAAGAAATGTGGTTGGAAAAATATCCTGAATTATCGTTAAACTGGTTTGTGAGATCAAATAATAAAAAGACAGCAGTAGAACTCACATCTATGTTTTACTAGTGGAAGTAAGAGCATTTCCACATGCTCAGTGCGAAGAGAACTCGAGGGATTGGGACTAAACAGCTGTGTAGCCTTAAGAAAAACACTAACCAGTGAGGTTAATCAGAAAAAAGCCTTCAGTCTGCTATAGAGGATAAAGAATGGACTGTTGAGCACTGGAAAATGATTGAGGTCTGATGAGCCCTGTGTGTGTGTATAGAGATGAAAAAATGTATTTAGTTATGAATCGCGATTTTTCATTGTTGTAATTCACATATCGCCATACTGACTCAAAAGATAGATAGATAGATAGATAGATAGATAGATTGTTTATTGATCCTGAAGGAAATTTTAGAGTATTCCTGAGTAATTAAAATGTAGTCCATTTAATTACTGTATTAAATGCAATACTGCATAAAAAAATCAAGAGACATACTGGTTAATCAGCCAGTGTACAGAATTGGCTGGTTTTCAGTGTGATCGTCATGACTGGTGATCAGATATAATCGATTTTGAACAGAGTGCAGAAGTTTCAGATCTTCACAACATGAACGCTTTTTTATAGCTTTGCATTATTAATAATGTAATAATTTAGAATATTACATTATTAGTCTGAAACCCACTCATTACACAGCCTTATACAAGTCTCAAAAGACCGCGATTACAAATTAGTCAAGAAATTGTGTCAAGTTGAATTTTGAGATTTTGGTGGCATCTGAGGATGTAAAGCGTTGCAGTTTCTTTATAATCCTACAGGTGGCGCACTCTGTACTATTTACACATTTTCATCCTGTGTGGTAGCAGTCAATTATTTGCTAAGTTTGTTTAGAAATAATAACCGTGGCGGACTACAGAGATATGTGATGCTCAGTAAAATGTCATACTCTTGTATTTGGAGTTATTTTGTATCGTTTATATGCTGCAGTTTTAATGCAGTTAATGCTAAGTGGGAAAACTAATGCTATAAGGAATGGACTACATTTAATTACTCAGTAAACTTTTTAAAAGCGTTAAAATTGTAATATAATCTGGAAAAAAAAAATTATTGAATATTTTTATTGGATATTTATGAAATCGTGATACTTATAGAATTACAATTTTAATCGAAACAGCACCTAGGTATCATGATAAGATTCTTCAGATGTGCTTGGGTGATGACTGGTAATTCCTATCCATAAATATATGTATCTGAAATGCTGTAAAGTAACAATACTTTCAAAGAATATATACTCAGCAAAAAAAGAAACGTCCTCTGACTTTCAACTGTTTTTACTTTCAGTAAACTTAATGTGTAAAT
>JAQQZT010000002.1:19695996-19709981 GCA_030068275.1 Clarias platycephalus | reverse complement strand
TAAACAAGCATCAGTTCTTACAGTTACACCTTTGCACAAACTCTCAAGGATTTTGTAGGCTCAGAGTCAGGTGGATGATTAACCAGTTATACCAAGCAGGTGCTAATGATAATTGATTTCGTAGGTTGAAACACAGTCATTAACTGAAACAAAAACAGCTGTGTAGGAGGCTTAAAACTGGGTGAGGAAACTCATCCAAACTCTGCTGCTGAGAGGAGGTTGTGGAAGACAATTTCATGTCACAGGCCATTCAACAAAAGACAAGGTAGTTCACACACTGCATCAGTAAGATCTCTCCCAAACAACAACTTCGAAGCATACTGGGGTTTCAACGTGCTGTTCAAGCTATTTTGAAGAAACACAAAGAAACAGGCACTGTTGAGGACAACAGACGCTGTGGTCGACCAAGGAATCTTAATGCAGCAAATGAAAGACACATTGTGATAACTTCTCTTCAACATCGGAAGATGTCCAACAGTGCCATCAGCAAAGAACTGGGAGGAAACCAGTGGGACTGTGTTACACCCATCTGCTGTCTGGAGAAGTCTGGCCAGAAGTGGTCTTCATGGAGGAATTGTGGCCCAAAAGCTAAAGGCTAAGTGACTCAACAATGCACCAAAACATTGGAAATGGGGTGCAGAAAAATGGCAGCAGATACTCTGGATTGATGAGTCAAAATTTTTAATATGTGGCTATAGTAGGACGCAGGTTGTTTGCTGTACAATAATGAGTGTCTACAGGCAACAGTGAAACATGGTAGACATTCCTTGCAAGTTTGCGGGTGCATTTCTGCAAATGAGTTGGAGATTCTGTCAGGATTAATGTTGTCCTCAATGGTAAGAAATACAGGCAGATAAGTATTCATCATGCAACATTATCAGGGTCGCTTCTAACTGGACCCCATTTTATTCTGCAAGGACAACGACCCCAAACATACAGCCAATGTCATTAAGAACTTTAGCTCATCTTCAGTGTAGAGAACTACAAAGAGGCCTGAAAGTGAAGGTTTGGCCCCCACAGAGCCCTGATCTCAGCATCATTGAGTCTGTCTGGGATTACCTGAAGAGACAGAAGGAGTTGAGACAGCCTACATCCACAGAATATATGTTGTTAGTTCTCCAAGATGTTTGGAACAACCTACTTGCCAAGCTCCTTCAAAAACTGTGTGGAAGAGTATAGTACCTAGAAGAATTGATGGCAATTCTGGTTTTGCAGGCAAAGAATGGTCGCACCAAATACTGATTTGATTTGGATTTCTCTTATGTTTGTTTACTTTCAATTATGTTAATTGATAAAAAATAAAATAAAATAGTAAGACTTCTATTATTGAAAGTCTTCTTTACAGAATTTTCCACACCTGCCTAAAACTTTTGCACATGCATGCACACACCGGCCACTTTGTTAGGTGCACCTTGATAGTGCTGGATCTCCTTTTAGTTGGACACATTTTGCCTTTAAAACTGCCTTAAGTCTCCATGGCATAGGCTCAGCAAAGTGCTGGAAAATTCAACAGATATTTTGGTCGACATTATCATGATATTATCACACATTTGTCAGGTTTTCTGTCCTTAGCTGACAGAAGTGGTGCCCAGTGTGGTCATCTGTTGGTGTAGCCCATCTGATTAAATGTTCGATGTGTTCAGAGATGCCCTTTGGCATATCTCTGTTGTAATAAGATGTTATTTGAGTTATTGTTGCCTTTCTATCAGCTGTTGCCCATTCTGCTCTGATCTCTACCATCAACAAGGAATCATCACCCAAAGGACTACAACTCACTGGCTATTTTTTTTCCAGACCATTCTCTGTGAACCCTAGAGATGGATGTGTGTGAAAATCCAAGCAGCAATTTCAAAAATCCTCAGACCTGCCCGAATAGCAATAACACCCATGTTCAAAGTCACTAAGCACCTTTCTTCCCCATTTTGAGGCCCAGTTTGAACTTCAGTAGATTGTCTTAATCGATTACATGCCTTTGTGCATTAAGTTTTTAGATACTTAATGATATTAGATACTTAATGAGATACTTAAAGATATAGATGATTTATTAGATACTTGTGTTGGGGTAAACGGCTGTTGAACAGGTGTATCTAATGAAGTTTTGGTAAAGTAGCCTTTAGTTGTGGACCATGTTGCAATTGCGTATTTGTCCATAGTATCATTAAAATCAAAAACTCGTTCGGGTTTCTTCATTTCTTTTTTTTGATTATTATTATTATTATTAGTAGTAGTAGTAGTAATAGTAGTATTAGGAGTAGTAGTTTCACATTGCTTATACTGTATAAATGCATCCTGTTTTAACTGTTGGACACAGTTTAAATTCCTGATCTTGTTGTTGTCTGTACTTATTGTGTATGTTTTGTCTGACTGGATGTGTGTCTTCTCCTCCAGCTAGCTCAATGGCAGCCCACACAGAGTCACGGATCAGGACAAGGTACTCATCCTTACTCATGCATTCAAGCAATCATGAGATTTATGTGTTGAACTGTCGAAGTATACTTTTTTCATATGTATTGTTTTGAGCGAGAATAATTTTCACCGTTCTAAATATATTGTTCATATTATTAATCATTTATTTATTGATCACAATTAAACACAACCCGTGTGTTAGTCTTGAATTAATCATCACCCAGATATGACTCACTCTTAACATAGGCATGTTTGTCTGTCTGACTTCACTGACTACACTCCCCCCCCCCCCCCTTTCAGTGGTTAGATGGATGGATGTGTATCAGAGGAGTAGCTGCCAGCCCAGGGAGACGTTGGTGGAGGTGTGGCAGGAGTTCCCGTGGGAGACGCATCACCTGTTCCTGCCATCGTGTGTGTCACTGAGGCGTTGCGGCGGCTGCTGCGGTGATGAGGCTCTTGAATGCGTGCCCTCTCACACGGATACGCTCACGATGGAGGTACACAACAAACAAACATTCATTTAATAGATTAATTGTTGCACCATACTGTAGGTACATTCTACATCCTACACATACAGGTCAATGCTTTTACTAGAGAGGTTATTGCAAGTCAATTTTTTTACATCAAATATATAACTATGTATTTAAGGATTTCATTCTTCACACTTAGAATGTAATGGAGCTTTAAATAAGTGTGTTATTAAAAGCAAGTTCACTTTTTACTTATTTACAGTTTTAACCCAGGGCCAAATATTTGTTTCCAATTTTATAGTATTTAACTTGAACCCATTTCCTGAAATGTAAACAGAAATGTTGATACATACAATAAACTTCAGAGCAAATCAGAAATACCTGCAATGAAAAAATTCACAAGATCATTGTCTGTTGTGTTTACTTGCAAGGCCTAAATGATTTTATGAAAGCACACATGAGCATGAGGCAATTTATACATATATATATAATAGAAAAAAATATTGGATACCAAAGCCATAAATGTGTAGATAAAATAAACAAAGTGTTATGTTACAGGCACCCACACACCAACTGTCCCCACCCAAAGTGAGAGCTCAAAATCTCACTCAATATGCTGGAAACAAAAGTGTGTTTGAAGAGTGACATTCACAGCACGAGGCATTCATGCATATTTAGGACGGAGTCTACTGTGCGATAGATATTGCCGGATTGGACTCCGGTCACGTACTGTTCTGAGAGATTGAAGGATAAAAGATGAAGTCATTATTATGCAGGGCTTTATTTCTGTGGAGGTTGTGTGCATGTCTCTGTGTGTCCTACTGCTCATTGTTTGAAATCTCCACAGCTTATGAAAACTACATACATGAAGCACGAACTGGTGCAGTTACCCTTCGTGGAGCATAGCCAGTGTGAGTGCAGGTGAGCCAAATGTTCACACACACATACATCATTTCCATGCATCCGACCTACATGTAAATGCACACATAGCTGTTTGGTAAAAATAGTGACTTTAGAAAATGTTGAATGCAGCACATATTCAGGGATTCCATGCATAATTTCATGTACTAGATTGTCAAGCAAAAATGCGTGAATAGAGTTCAGCGTGGTCACATGGTGAACTCTCTCCCTGTGACTCTGTCACATGCATAAATAGCTCCTGTCCCTATAGACCCCATTTTGTATAATGTCAAAAAGAAACTAAAAACCCCAAAAGCCCCTTTTTTTCTTGCATCCTGCCGAGCTCTATTTATTGGGTCTTTATTGGGTCATTTTGTACAATTCACATTAAAATCTCTTTCAGGGCTCAGGGTTTAGGATTAGGGTCAGCTGAGTGAGCAGAGCAAAGTGTTTTTTTTTTTTTTTCCTTCGGAAAACGAAGCTCACGAAGACACCATACTGAAACCATCAAACGCACTATTAATTTAATGGAAGCTTCTCAAAGCTTTTTTTTTTTTTTAAACTATTATGTGTACAGTGCTAGGGTTTAATCACCTAAGTCACTAAGATGTTAAAGCCAGCTTTTTAGTAACTTCTGAGCCCTAGTCTTAGGACTCTAAGGAGTGCCTTATCTCCTCAGATTAATTTGTCATTGTCTTTTTTTTTTTTTTTCCAGGCCAAAAGCAGAACTTCATACAGAACCAACCAGGTAAGTGGTGTGTGTACGTGATAGTGAGCATGTGCATACGTGTTGGCACACAGACTTGGGAATCATGTAGCATTAGCCATTTTTTCCTTGCCTCTTTTTCTCTGTGTGTGTCCTCTCCCTATCAGTGACTCAATGATGCACAGCTAATGTAGTGAGCAAAAGCACCCTACGTTCAGACCCGCCTGATCTGATCCCATTTTTCATTTCTCATTTCAACACATGCACTCGGGCCAAGTACGCAAAGTAATACTTCCACTGGGTCTCTACAGCAACTATTCTAAAGCCTATAGCAAATACACACTTATTCTTTTTGGATATGATCATTATAATCTTAATTTGAATTTTTCCTAATGATGATATGGTAAGAGGAGAGAAATGAAAAGTTTTAGATTCATTGTGCAATTTTCACAATTCTGTAGTAGAGTGACTCTCTTTCCAAGCAGTCTCTTAAGAAAATGCTTTCATGAAAGTAGAAACATACTCTTGTATGAAAATTTTATGTTTAATAATGCTTTTTCTCCAAAAATTATGCCTTACGACTAACTTAGCAATATATTGTTAAGATAAACATTGTGTAATGTAACTACTTATTTAATTGACTTGACACAGTTGATGTGGAAAGAAGTGAGTAAGGGCTTCACTTTTCTGAATGTCTGTTGAATCAACCCCCCCCCCCCCACACACACACACACACACACACTCTCTCTCTCTATCTCTCTCTCTGTGTGTGTGTCCAGCTGGCCTGTGTCTACAAAGCTGGATGCAAGTCAGAACTCGGAACTCCTCCTGAGTTCAGAAACAGACCATTCGTTATGTTGCTTAATTAGGCCACTGGCCGCTCAAGAACTCCTGTAAAAAAAAAAACATTACAAGCTTTAAGAAAGAAAGTCACGTGATACTCAAATCTGTCATTGTGATGCATCAGGCCTGTTTGTAGCAACGACCGTGATACCATTATAACACAGGGTAGTGTCTTTGTTATCGCATGGAACCTAACGCTTACTGAACATATCAATCTCTGTCCCTGTCTCACAGGCAAGACCCCCGGCCGACGAGGAAAGGGAGGAAAAGGGAGAGGGGAAAACCGAAGCGAAGGAAACATGTCAGGATAAAACTGCCGTAAGTTTCTTTGTTTTTCCGAACGTTTCTCCATGTGACATTTTAAAATCCATCCCCGAAAGTAGACGCACTTCAGGAATCAGCTTAGATTTCACAACAGCATGTTTAACCGTGCTTTAATCCCCTGACAGTATTTAAAGCACGTTTTCATATATTACAACACAGATTCAACTTGTTGCATCACAAGTATACACACACACACACACCGATTAATTCTTTTCAAAAAGAGTAAGAGTAGATTTTCTTTTACCCCTGTCATATGCATAGAAAGGGCAAGCTGAGGGCATTTTCTTTTGGATCGTGCTTCCCTCTCTGCTATCCATCATTCACCCGTCTTTGGATAGAGTCAGTGGCAGGTGTGAAATTAGGATAATTTGTGGGCCAGAAAGCCCTCTTCCCCATCCCCCCACTGTGGTCTCACACTCCTTACACACATCCACTCATGCATCGACAGATTTCCTCCTTAATTAACTCACTCAGCTGTGGATTTCCTCCTCTGTTTTGGTTAACTGTCTGAATGGAGGACATTATTACATGCGTTATACGTTAACAGCACTATTAATAGGATACTACACAGCCTCGATGTACTCTTTTATATATGCTAAGTGTTGCATCCCTGAGGGACTGTAGGCTGAGCAAGGATGAGGAGAGATTCAGACTCGTACAGGTGGAAGATATTATTAACAATCTATAATGACTCTGTATTTGATTTAAAAAAAAAAGGGGGGGGGGGGTGCCTACAACCACCTTACCATTGATAAAATTATTTTAAAGCAACTTTTTAATTAATGAAAAAACGTTATATTTTATTTAAGTTTTTAATTAACTTTTTAAAAAAATCATCTAATTTGCATTTTTCTGGTGATGCGCTTTTTCCGGTTGCTAGGCAACAGAATGCACAAAAATAATAATATTCTATGGACATAATTAGTCATAGTTTATTGATAAACATTATTATACACAGTGTATATATACATATATATTTAGTTTTTAATTTTCCATTGATATTACATGACTTCTCAGTTCTCTTTACTGGTGAGCTGGAGATTATGTTGCTTCAGGATCTCCACTTATCGTCACAGCTTAGCCCCCAATACAACTGTTGATGATGAATCACTTTAATGGCCAGTTAATATCAGTCCCAAAAATATGTATTTTTTATTAGTAACTAATAGCATAATGTACTGTATTAACAACGTATTTACTAAAGCTTGGTCTTTCCTTATAGGACTCCAGCACCTACTACACCTGTACCTCCTGCTCTCCCTACTACCATGTGCTCTTCTCGTCCTCCTGAAGAGCAATGCCCGCCATGCCCCATGCGCAGAATGACGTCAGAGCTCCCGACGTGCGAGTGCACATGCACTCTGAGGGAGGTGAGCTGCACCAAGAGAGGCAAGAGACTCAACCAGCACAGCTGCAGGTACAGGCGTCCTATTTTTGTAACGCCGCCGCTGCACTAATTCATTTACCACGTCGGTATTTTTATTCCTCGCTCTGCTTTTATTTCAGATGTGAGTCCATAAGAGTATAATGAACTGAGGGGTCCTTCTTTTTCCTGGTTACAAGCACTGTATCTTCATCCATCTTTCGACACGGTGTCTTTATCGCGGAGGCGGAGACTAGGAGTCAGCGCGACAAGAGTAGTGGAACCTCCTGCCTCCTTGCCCCCCACCCCCACCTCTCAACATTTAGTCCAGTATTAAATGCATGTATTCACCTCGGTATCCCGTGTTCCAGTATGTGTGTATACCGCGTGTCTTCAGATTCTCATCGCTAAGCTCCCTGAAGCATCATGCTGCAATGGCTCGGATAGCCGTTCATGTGTTAGTGGCACAAGCAGCTAGTGGAGTCACAGGAACAGCTGGTTGCATTCAAGCGGACTGGATTGTTGTGCTAAACCGTGCTACTACTCGAAATCTTATCATAGAGCTAATAAATCCCTCACGCCCACAAGACATTCACCAGTCACTGGTTGGAAAGACTTCGCTCATAGGACTTGGAAGCTGGAATTCACAGTTTTGTTTTGTTTTTTGACATTTCAATAATACAGAAGATGTCTGTGTGTTTTTTTTTTTTTTTTTTTTTTTTTAATAAACTCCAAAACTTTGGGAAAAAAAAAAAAAAAAACCCAAATGATCTAAATTAGCTTGCAGGACATTCAATCATTCGGACGTATCCCATCTGTCCTGGGCATATCCCTGTGATGTGACTGATAGAGAGAGGCTGGTATTGAGATGCGCTGAATGGACGGATGGGCGTCTGTGTGGTCTGAGCATAGAATGATAAGGATCTCCCTGACAGGCCTGATTTATTCTCAGCCTCCATATGCCCATCACGTGGCCTCCAGGACTGTATCAATGAGTCTTATTGTGTTTGTTTGATTTGCTTTTTTTTGTTTGGCGCTTTCCTTTGGGAATAAATGAGACTTTCCCTCAGGCCAGGCAGTGAGGTGAATGTCAATAGTAAAGAGACCTGGCTATATTCCACTGCTGATCGCAACAAACACACAAACACTCACACATACACATACAAACACTCACACATACACACAACAAACTCTCTCTCGCTCTCTCTCGCTCTCTCACACACACACAATTCTACTCCTTTTTCTGTCTTACTTGTCTTACTCACATTGTTTTTAAAATTTCTACCTCTCTTTTAGTGTTTTTCCCCTTCAGTCTCTCTCTCTCTCTCTCTCTCTCTCTCGCTCTCTCTCTCTTCGTCTATAACCCCCCCTCTCTCTCACACATACATAACAGGTGATTATAAGCTTTTCTTTATTAATACTAAGGGAAGAATTTGAATTTATTTTACATGTTTATATCATTATATTCATTTGTTATGTAAGTCTTAGTAATAATATTGTAGCTTTATGTGGTTCATTTATATATATATATATAAAAAAAAAAGTTGTAATGGTGCCTTTGTTGTTTTGTGTTCTGTTAATCTGTCTTAAAGGATCGGCCTGGGTGGCCTGCTACGGACACATTCTCTGCCCCAGCATGCATCTATGCGAGGGTCTGTGTTTAGTTCAAACAAAGGGGCAAGAATTAGTGAAGAAATCCCTGTAGCACAGTGGCGCATCTGTTAAATCGATCGAAACGTTAAATCTCAGCACTGATATAAACTATCTGAGATGTTTAAAAAAATATTTAAAAAAAGCTGTGGCATTCTGCACTGACTATAGGGTATCCAAAATATAATATAATATATTTATTTTTCTATTGAGTTGCATTTTTATATCTAGCTTTTTAATGTTGCTTTGGGGTATTTTATTTCTCATATCACGTTAACTGTGAGAATATTAATATCAGAGGAGATATAATTCAGTATTTTGTCTAGAATCATACATTGTTCATAGCCATCGGTGAACGCTCAGGTCTGTAAATTTGATATGGTCCGTGAGACGTTGTGAATATATACTGTACATTTAGCTGAAGGTAACAGACAGTGGAGGACATGATATCCATATGTTTCCCACAGTCTCTTGACTACCTTGAAGTCTTATCATGTAGCATATCTGACTGAAATCCATAACTTAACCTAGGGATCTTTTGCAATAATACGATAAAGATCACTTTGAGAGGTATTTTATTAGATATACATCTGCAATAATGTAAATAATAATAATATAAAAATAGTTTGCTTCACATGATATTTATAGGTAATTGTTCCATTTGTCCTGTCATGTGTTACGTCAAGTTTGTCTGAAGAAGACGCCGTCCTGTCTTTTTGCTCGGCTAAATGTTCGTCTCAAATCGAATGACTGAAATAGCTAGGTAATTTATTCCTGACGTTATATGAAATCTACTGTAGTGATATATATCATATATATATATATATATCTCGACTGCCACACTTCCTGTACAGTTATCTAAATTAACTGCTACTAATTGTAATAGGAATATAAGACGCGAAAAACATTTTATTATAGACACTATGCTACGTATATGTGAATGTACCAGTTCTCTTCAGTGTTAGCGTGCACCTTGAATCATGTACAGGAGATTTCGTCTGCATTCCGACTTTTATGTGAATTTTTCCGGCTTTGAAAGAGACGACGCTCTCTAAGCTATAGTTTGTATCCTGTGTAATCTATATTTGTATAATGGTAACAATCAATAGTCTTACTGCTGCTACACCAGTTATGCCCTATTCCTCTGTTTGTGAACACGTATGTACAGTCTGAGGGGCGATACACATGTATACAGTGCGTATATACAGAACTAAGCTGACCTGCATTTCAGTAGCCATCCAGTCAGCAACAGCCATAATGTAATGTTGAGTATACTGTATTATTAAAGTGAAATGTCCTATTTTTGAGAAACTGTGGTTATTGATGACTCTCTCAATGTCCTTTTCTTTGTCCTCTTTCATCCCTTATCTTTTATTTCGAACTCACATTATTTTTCCATTCTCTCTCTCTCTCTCTCTTTTGTCCTTGCATGTTAGGTAATGAAAGACAAACATGTTGATAATTATCGTGCACTTTCGGGAGGCACGGTCAGAGAGCTGCCAGCAGCACGATGATGTGAGAAATAATATTATCTCTGTCCCTCCTCTTGTCCTACTGCTGCTGAGTCAGTTCTTTACCTCAGTAGCATGCACACACACACACACACACACACACACGCACACACGCACACACACACATAGACTGTGACTCAGCTCATATGCTACCGTAGAGCCAATGTCACCTGCTCTCCACCGCATCGAAACACAGCCATGCACCTGCGCTAGCCATATTCGCAAAAGCGCTCTCTCTCAGCGCTGTCTGCAAGTTATTAATGGGTTATTGTAATTAGATCAAGACTATTGCAAAGGTTTTTTCTTTTTTTTTTGTGGAAAGGTCAGATTTCATGGCTGACCGGGTGTGAAGCCGAGTCGTGTTTTAGTGCTCGGTAACATGGACACTTGGGACGCCTGGGACACTTGGGAGGATCGTGTTTAATGCAGCCGCAGATGTCCGATTCAGCTGACATTATCAAAGCCGTGCTTCATCTCCATCGCTTCGTGTGTAGACGGAAGTGGAGAATGAATAAATGAATAAGCTTTTTTTTTTCAACGTACCATGTGTGGCTGGCGAATGATGCAATTAACGTTAAATTCGATTTCGTTTTTATTAGGCGTACATGCTTTTAGAAGCAGCGTGAACCAGCCACGCTTTAATCTGATGCTGATGTACCTTTCAGTCAGGCCCCTGTCTGCGCATGGACCAAATTTAGCATCCTGCAATAGATTAGCAAAGGAGAGAGAGAGCGAGAGAAAGAGAGAAATGTAGAATGAGTCATCTGTCTAGAGGTTGCTTTCTGCTGTCTGGCTCTCTGTCTTTCAGTCTCTCTCTTAATCTTTCTACTTCTTTGTTAATCTCTAAAAGATATATAATATAATAGCAGAAGTACAACTTTCTGCACATATAGGCAGCCCAGTTCCTCTTGCCTTCACAAACGTGAGAATCTCTTAAATCTTTCTTTAAGCTGAAAAAACAAACTAGTCTGTTTGCTTTATGTTTATCTCACCCTAGGGGCTCTCTCTTCCTCTCTCACTCTCATCCCTCACATTTCCATCTCAAAGCAAAGACCTGTTTATTTCCATCTATCCATCCATATCTCTTTGTCTCGCTCGCGCTCCCTCTCTGTGGCAGTGGCGATAAAAAATCAGCCATGTTTATACTGCGACTCTTTGTTGAAGCAGCTGTGTTCAGAGGGGATCTGGATGGTATCTGGACAACATGAACGTACGTGCATGTGTGTTTTGATGGCATCAGAGAGTGACGACCACAGCAATGCATGCATATGAGAGAAAAAAAAAGCATTAAGCGTATTTGATGTATTTGCATCAAATACTTTCAGGAAAAAAAATACACTATCTGTGTGAAAAATAGTGCACTTTTTATGTTATCACTATACTGGTTTATATATATATATATATATATATATATATATATATATATATATGACCTGATCATATACTGTAGATTGGTGTTTGGGTTGAAATTCTTTTATCAACCCTACATTTATCATTCTTCAAAATGATTCAATAATTCCCACATAATGCCCACGATTAAATTATTCAAGAAGCTCCATGGATCTGGACTATTCACACTACTCACCTCAGCAAATAAAGTAGAACAGGGAACCTGGACATCTTTACCTTTAATCAAGCGCATGGTAAACTACAGTACACTGCCTGGCCAAAAAAAAAAAAAAAAAAGTCACCACCTCGGTCAAATTATTGGCCCTCATCATGCAAATAAGGAGAGAGTTAAGAAACTTTTACCACATTATCAACAGCTGAAGGATAATGATGAACCATCCACTTTGTGGTTGGAAAATTATGGACGAAGATCGCTTAAACACTTGGTGAAGCTGCATACAAAAGAAAAAAATCAACATTAAAAACCATAGCTATGTTTTAACAGTGAAAGTGAAAGCATTTCCATACACACAAAATGTCATGAGAACTCACAGGACTGGGACTAAACAGATGTCTGGCCATGAGAAAACCACTTGTTAGAGAGGGAAAAGGAATTTGCGAGGGAGCGTAGAGATAGAGAAATATGGAACAATGGAAAAAGGTCTTGTGGTCTGATGAGTTAATGTTATGACCATGTTATCACATCACTGGAGATTTTTTCCCTGATCGGACAGAGATATTCCAGGTCTCAAATTGTGAATGACGAATCATTCTCCACATGAACGGGCCACTATTGTGTGCTGTAATCAAAGATAAAGGGGAATGAATGAAACCTTAGAGCGTACAACATTTTTTTGTTTGTTTGTTTTTGACCAGGAGGTGTATAATAGTGGTGCAATGGGCAACACTGGCCCCTGACAGCCGAAGGATCTGAGGTTTGATCATGAGTTTAAGTTAGTATCTGAATTAGGGATATTGCACATTGTCCTTGTGTCCATCCGGGTTCACTTTGCGTTCTTGGATTTCTTTCTACTTACCCCTAAATAAGGCTGCCTTCCATCTAAGTTGTGTTCCTGTCACATTCCTGGCATCCTGAATCCTTATCAACCCTGACCAGGTTTCAGTATTTACTGAGGATGTTTGATATGTTTTTTCCTTGGGCTTTGTCCCTTTTATCCTAGGGGTCACCACATTGGACCATTTGATCGGAAAGATCTTTCACAGGTTTTACGCCAGATGCCCTCCCTATTTTTGGGAATAGCGTTGTGTGCAGTGGCCGGGTTGTATAGGGTGTAGGGTTAAGGGTCTTGCCCAAGGACCCAACAATGGCAACCTGGCAGTAGCAGGGCTTGAACCCTCGACCCCTCTGACCAGTAACTCAGAATCTCGACTGCCTGAGCAACCACTGCCCCGACTGAATGAACAATTGCTCAATGTCAAATGAATTTTCACTTGTGTCAACTTAATTAAAAGAACTTATGCGCAGCAGTGATACTGTGCTATTTGCTATGGCAATTGCATATTTGGGCATATACAGTACAATAAGAGCAGTATTTGTAATCAGGTTGAAGGTGTATGAAGGTGTTTCTTGGTTCTAGTAGTTTTCCTTTCAATAATTTTATCAAACATCTAAAAATATTTTTTTTGGTATAATATCCTATGTTCAATTTAAATTATAGTCCAATCATATATTGAACCTATTGTAACATATATTGTAACTATTTTAACCTCACATGTTATGCATTTTTTCCCATGCAAGGGTCTGAGTTATAAGAGAGTTGGGTGAGTACTCACGAACTACGATCCTTTTCCCGATTTTCTCCCGTATTTAGTTGTGTCCAATTCCTCCCCGTCACTAGGGGGCTCCCACATTTAGGCTACTACTAGCACTCAGCCGGGAGGGCCGAAGACCATCACGTTTCCTCCGAACCATGTGACGCCAGCCGAGTTTTTCGAACTGCTTGCTCACGCATGTTGGGGGCGGCGTAACACACTTGGAGGACAGCGCTATCCACTCCTTCCACTTCCGTGAGTTCACAGACGCCCCCGATTGGCTGTAGAGCCGTGATTAATGTGAGAGCACCAAGTACTTCTCATTCCTCCCCTCTAAGAGAGCTCGGCTGCGAGAGGTTACAGCATCACCCGGGAATCGAACTCACGATCTCCGGACTTTACCACTGCGTCACTCTGAGGCCCCATTCTTTTTTTTTTACCATGTAAAAATGATGGGGACAATTTCCAGGGTTTCAAAAAGACAGGCCCCAGGCATGCCCATCAACATTTTTACCAAAAGATCTCATAACCGCCTTTGTTAAAGTGGCCCTATTATGCTTTTTCAAATATGGACTTTCATGCAGTGTGTCATGTAGCTGTATGTGAACATAAACTATCTGCACTATCTGTGACGCCGACAGTGCACGATA
>JAQQZT010000002.1:19670432-19690401 GCA_030068275.1 Clarias platycephalus | reverse complement strand
TACTTAAGTAAAAGTAAAATTACAGATTTTAAAAACTACTTTAAAAAGTATAAGTACACAAAAAATCTACTCAATTACAGTAATGTGAGTAAATGTAATTCATTACTTTCCACCTCTGGTCCTTTAAAACAAAAACCTCTTTTTCATATTCTGACTCATTCATCATCTAGACCACTTTATCCTGTATACAGTACTGGGTAGCCAGCCTGTAACCCTTTCCAGGAGACCTTAGGGCATGAGGCAGGGTGCCAATCGTTTGCACGGCACACACACACACACACACTTTAAAAAAAAAAAAAAAAAAGCCAATTGACCTTAATCTGCATGTCTTTGGACTGTGGAAGGAAACGTGAGTACAAAGAGGAAACCCACCAAGCATGGAACATGTAAACTTCATGCACACAGACTCGTGGCAGGACCTTCAGCCCTGGAGGTGTAAGGCCACGGTGCTAACTACTACGCCACCATGCAGCATTATGTGGCAAGTGAATACAAAAAGAAAAACACCTCTTGGTTCATATGCTGAAATTTTAATTTTGATATGCAAATGAAACTGTAACATCACCCAGGGAAATTTTTAGGATGCTTGATACACTTCCCTCTGTAAAGAGTTGGCAATATTGTTGGCAAGTTCGATACTAAATTTGAAGTATTATGTCTACGATGCCAAATGACTAAAGTGCGTATGCTGTGACTCAAATTTCATAATAACATCCACATCCACAACACTGACTCATGAAACAGACATCACTCCTCCCTTGTAACTCGGACCCACAAACTGCTGCTCGTTAATGTTTAAGTGAGATGTTTACAACTGAATGTATTTGTGTGAGAGAGAATTCGGCGCAAATCAGCCATGCTGCTGAACCTGTGACCTAAAATAAATAGCTTATGTTCAGCACCAGGATGGAAAGATCAAGAAGAACAGACACACCCGTACATTCTCCCCGTGTCAGTGACGTCATTAGTTAGGCTCTGGAAGAGCCCAGGGCGCATGCCTGCAAGTGGACGTGGCAAGGACGTCACGCACCGGAAGATGTCAGCACGGAAACAGTAACCCCCCGAAACTGTCGGCAATCCGGCGACTCCGAAAAGCGACAAGTTTTCTAAATAACAGTAAGTAAATCTCTACGGTTTGCCTTCGTTGTCTTGGTGGTCGTGTTCTCATGATATAATTTCAGTTCTCGTTATGTTACATTCCGTTTAACTGGAAATATTTGTCGAGTTTCATACTAGCAAACAGAGCTAACCAGCTGACGAGCTAACGGAGCTGCGTAGCTACAAAGCTAGCGATATTTAACTTTCTCTCTGGCGGTCTCAAACTGGTCCGCAGTCATGTACTCACTCACTCACTCACTCACTCATCGTCTATTGGGCATTAGGGGGTGATTTGGACTACAGCCACGTTATTTTAACCGATTCTTGTTTAACTGAACATATTTAGTGACCAAAGCTTTTTAGCAGGTAGGTGACTTATTGTTATTTATTTTATTGTACAATTGATGTGCGTGTGTGGTACGTATGCTTGTGTCCAGTACAAGGGGCGGTTCCGATTAAATCCCAGCTTTGAGGCCTCTTAGGTTTTGCCGCCCCCCCTCCCCCCGTTTGTAGATACGCACATTGTGAAATGTGGATATTTGCGACTAAATGATGAAAATCCCTAATTCAGATCTTGACCATTTAAACTGACTATTCACAATTCCAAATCAAGATAACTTTAAACCCCCCCATTAAAAATCTAGGTATGGTAATAATACATAATAACATAGTAACATAGACGCACTGGTTTATCAGAATTGCCTGTTTTTCAGCTCGATCACCCTTGGAATGAGTTGTTGTTTTTTTTTTAGTAGTGCAAGAGAAGTGTTTTTTTTTTGTTTTTTTTTAATGGCGATACATTATGAGAAGTTGCATGTGTGTTAAGTGTCCGATTGGCCTTTGTTTTTGTCTTTTCTGTTTTTGTTTTTCTCAAATTTTATGAATGAATTAGTCTCAAAAAACACATTAATCCAATTTCAATTCAATTTTATTTGTATAGCGCTTTTAACAATTGTCATTGTCGCAAAGTAGCTTTACACAACCAAAATAATTATTTAAGTTTGTATGGCATGTGAATGTGTATGAATCAAAACATTACACACACTTACACTCATTACACACACTGCGAATGCGAATTAGTCTGGAAAGCATGTTAGTTAGAAGCCACATGTGCCCGCATGCTCACAACTCAGCTCATTTTCACATTGCGTTTTGAGACTTTCGAGGTGGGAAACTATCTTTTATAATTCTAACTCTAAACTATTCACACATTGGCATCCCATGTGGTACGAGTGAAGTATTTGCTAAATTTGTTTACAAATAATAATTATGGTGGATGATGGATGTGCTGCTCAAGAAAAATTTTGTTTAATTTTAAGTTCAATGGAGGTTCAGTTCAAAGTTAAGGAATGGGCTGATATTGTAGCGGGAGGTCACTGGTGATACCCATCCCTGATTTTATATACTAAGAAAAATACCTGACAACTGCCAATGATGTGTGAAATATTCCTTGTAGCTACGTGTTCATATTAACTGTGTTGCTTGTGATGTTTAGACCTCTTTATCAATACAGTGAGCTCTTAAAAAGCTACATGAAATTAATCTTTTGGTGAAAGTCTTAGCTGGGAAGCCTCACCACCTAAATGAGGCTTCATCTAACCATCATTAGTGTTTGGCTAACATTTCCCTTTTTTAAGATTTTTAAGCAGCTACGTCATCTGAGCATCATGTGACACACACAGCCTCCGTGATCAGAATGATTTAGTGAAAGGGTTACAGGCAAAGATTACATATACAGTACTGATATATTTTACTGAGATTTTTCTGTTCATCACAAGCTCATTTACCCTGTCCTCTTTTTCCACAGATGAAGCGCGAGATGGTTCAAGGGTGCTCACCTCCAGCCAGTTTTTACTGACCCCTCTGCCTGTTATGTGTTTTTGATCAGTTTCCCTTAATCACTGTAAACCAGTTCACAAAGGTGTTTACTTTGGACTTTGAATTTATCAGTACACCTCACCGTGCTTTTTTTGGACCATGACGTGCAGGGATCGCACCCTAGAGTTTCAGTCCGCCTGCAAGTCTCTGCAGGGGAGACAGATAGAGGTAGGACACCAAGTTCACTTCTCTGTCTAAAAAACTTTAAATATAGCACATTTAACAGAAACCAAGTCACAAAGGTCCCAAAGTTTACGGTTTAACCTAAAGTACTTTTGAGATACATTTGAACTGTTCGAAAGTCTTAAGCTGTTCCTTGTTTCTTCACATTTTGCTTCCAAAGAGCTAGACGTTTTTGTATTTTATGATAACGTCTTGAGAAATAATTCTCCAGGCTTTCTGAAGGACATTGTGGCTTTCATTTTTGGCAAGTATTTTTATGATCGATCTCCCTAAATCACCGTAAACCAGTACACAGAGGTGTATACTTTAGACTTTGGAACTGACGAGAGGGGAAATGAGGTTGCTGCTGAGATTGTTACATTAACAACCAATTTTTAAAGCTATCTTTAGACACAGTAATTTATTTTTTTACAACACAATTTAATTTCATATGGAAAAAATAAGAGCGGCTCAAGACTTTTTGACAGTACTATATACATTTGCAATCAAAAGTTTGCATATCTTCCTCATGAATATGAATACAATAATATCCCCAATTTTATTTATTTTTATTTTATTTCTGTGTGGATGGGGGCATTCTGGTATTAGCATGGGGCCACGTATACATGCAGCACACCTTATATGTGGCTGAATCTGAAAGCAGATTTCACCGTTAGCTGATGCTTTTGGTAGCCATCGCCAAGCTTCTGGCAGATTTGATGGCTATTTGATCCTTTTGGCATAATTGGTAGTGTTCATTTAAATTTGTTGGTTTCCTGGCACAGGCCCGACATTTAAACACAGTCCGCAAATTTTTAATAGGGTCAAGTTTCCGGAAGCTTGAAGTCATCCTGCTTTATCCATTCCACAACCAGCCATATAACTAATGATTTGAGAGATGATTTGTTTGGAACTGGGGTTGTTTTTCTTGTACAGCAGCCTTTCAGTCCATGCTAATATAAAACACTCTTGAGTCTTTAGTCCTGTGTCACGATTCCTGATTTGCTTCATGATCATTCAAACTACGGTGCAACGGATCAGAAAATGTTTACAGTTTGCATTATATCATTGATTTTAATCCCAGATCTGGTCATTTTTTTTTGGATCAGCAAAAAAGCTTTCATTTATGACTGCACAGGGCTATTGCCCTTTCTTATTTTACGATGTGTTGGCCAATCCTATGAGTGCTACCAAATAAACCCTTTTTATGTCAGCACAGAAAACCTACAAACTCTAGTCAAACATAATCAATAACAGGAAACTGAAATTCTTTGTGCTTGTTAAGACATTTTGAGACAGATTGTTTTTAAAAATAATGATAATTTCCAACAGTAAATTAAACTTTTTTTGTTATTAATAAGATACAATTTATGTTTCAGTCAACTTGAGTTGCAGTTACACTTCCTCAAATTAAATAAATGAAAAGCTCAATATTGTCATGATATTTGAGATCATTCTGAGTCCACTGTATATTACACAAAATCTATGCAAGGTACCAATATATTGTTTGTTAATGCCACAAGTGTCTCATTTTAATCCAGCATAGTTTATAAGCCAGAATTGCGTATATTCAGGGAAGGACTTTATCCTCATCCTGTACATTGTGTTACACTTGATGATATGTCTCATTATATTTTTATTGCTAGCAGTGGTCTAGAGGGTGGCATGTTTTTACACCAGTTCTTCTTGCCCCGCAGTCAGTTCATCAGTTCCACCCATTTGCACTTGCCCATGATGCTTTCAGTTAAACAAATGGTTTAATTTGTCAAAGAATAACATAATTATAATAATTATAACGACTGTGATCCTGTGTTTTGTGTGCCAGCAGAAGTGGACATGGTTGTAGTCACGTTGCTTAATGAAGATCACTGGATTAATTTCTTTATTTTAAGCATCAGTTATGCCCAAATTTGCTTGTCTGGTTAAAAAAAAAAAAAGCTGTTGGTTGATTCGAATTTGAATAGCACTTGCTATCCTGTCTTCTGTGTGGTAGGATCTTGGTGATGAAATTCAGTTTTCTCTCTGCTTTATGGCATTTTTTTGTTTCATTTTCATGTTCATATTTTGTAGAACGCACAGTTGCTCTGTTGTTTTTGCTACAGGAGTTTCAAGTTTAAACTTCTGAACCTGTAAAAAGCCATAATGCATTTCTCGTGAAGGTCACGAAATGTTTATTTAAATAGAGTTTTTCCTGTTTGTCTCTGTTTTACAGAATGGGACGGTGGCAAAACCCAACCATAAT
Source organism: Clarias platycephalus (assembly GCA_030068275.1). Taxonomy (NCBI): domain Eukaryota; kingdom Metazoa; phylum Chordata; class Actinopteri; order Siluriformes; family Clariidae; genus Clarias; species Clarias platycephalus. The sequence continues at coordinate 19,685,021 of JAQQZT010000002.1, read as the reverse complement.
GCTCTTAAACAGCGGAGTGACTTCACACTCATGGCGAAGTAAGATTTGTAAATATATAAATGCATATATGTTTTAATAGTCACTTAGATTTTATACAGCTTCTAATATTTCATTCCTGCTGCGTTTGTTCTGCTCAGGAGAATTGGAAAAGACTTGAGTAACACATTTGCTAAACTGGAAAAGCTCACAATTTGTAAGTACCACCCTGATTGAAAATGTCTGTTTCAGTACACAATAATTTACTGTCATTACTAACACTGCTCTTGTTTCTCAGTGGCCAAAAGCAAATCTCTGTTTGTTGACCAGGCTGTCGAGATCGAAGAGTTGACCTACATTATAAAGCAGGTCAGAGGCCATTCATGAAGTTTTGCAGTTAGCTGTTTCTTAGTCGTGTTAGTTATTAATCACATGGTCTTCATCATCATATTTGTGGTCAAAGTTTCTATTTTATTTATTTAAAAAATTAAAACATATCTTTATATAGATATAAAGCTATTAAAACTATACAACTTTGTGTATTAATTTTGGAGTGTGTTTATCTCTGTTCCAGGACATTACCAGTTTAAATAAACAGATAGCACAGCTGCAAGACCTGGTGCGCTCCCGAACTGAACAAAATGGACGCCACATTCAGACACATTCCAACACCATTGTTGTCTCCCTCCAGGTAAGTCGACTTATCTGATCGTCTCCATGAAAATCCTTTCCAGATTTTAATCTTTCTCTTATCTTTCATTCACATTACTGGAATATGTAAAATGCAACAGAAGATTTTAAGTAAAGTTTCCTCTCTTTGGATGTTTGCAGTCAAAGTTGGCATCGATGTCTAACGATTTCAAGTCCGTGTTGGAAGTGCGAACTGAGGTAAAAATTATAAATTTTTTCAGCTGCAGGGAATGCAGCTCTTTTTTCATCAGTAGCATCCTATTGCTCATATTTCCTTACAGTAAAGACTGGTGTTGAGTTTTATTTGTCTGCGCTTCTCTCCATGTAGAGTCTGAAACAGCAACGCAGCAGAAGAGAACAGTTCTTTCAGGCGCCGGTGTCCACCTCACCTCTGCTTGCCAACAACTTCAGTAAGTTAACAAAGAATTACAACTTCACACTTTCAGAAAGGAAAATAAACAGAACATTTAAGTTAAGCAGATCTTCTCTGCACATTGGTACAGAAAGGATTTTTTTATCGGCTTTTGTGTAAACATAAAGTACTTTCATTAATACTTAACCTTAAATTAAAGGACTATTTTGATTTTTTTTTTCAGCTAGTTCAGTATTGATGCAGGATGAATCTAGGAGCCTCGGCAGTGATGTGGCCATTGACATGGATTCGAGTGCCAATCCCCTCCAACTGCAGCTTATCGATGAACAGGTATGACTCAGAGTCCGGTGTCAGGGTCACTTTTGAGATCCTGTTTTTTAGTCTTCTAAAGATAAAGTGTTGGTGTTGTATTTTAGAAGTTTAAGCTTATTGGAACTTTCATTTATTTAAACATTCTTTGCTCTGACTATCATTATTGTTCCTGTACCTTTGATTTGTGGCTACGGAATAAAAATACGATTAAAAAATGTTCTCGGTGGTTAATTTATTTAATTTTTGTTCCTTGATGTCATGTGCAGGACTCTTACATCCAGAGTCGAGCAGACACCATGCAGAACATTGAGAGCACCATTGTGGAGCTGGGCTCCATCTTCCAACAGCTGGCACATATGGTCAAAGAACAGGAGGAGACTGTTCAGAGGTGAGGAGGAGAATGCTAATTTACTGTTGTCTAATGTGTAAAGTACTGAAGTAGTCAAACCATACATGTAGTAAAGGTTCTAGTGTTTTTATTCCTTCACCAGGTTTTGGCTGCCTAAAAACTGATTATCATATATAGTGGGCTCGTTAGCTAATTAAGTAATTAAGTTGCATCAGAATCTGATTAATTTTCTTATTCCTCTGTTAAATGGTGGGGTGCCTGTGTGTTGTGCCTGCAGGAGAAATGTATGATCATCTGATTTTATTTGCTTCCACATATGTGTGTTCATGATTTTGCAAAAGATCGACTGTCACTCTTAGTCCAGCTGGTTAAAATAATTTTAACAGCCAGGTCACTGTTCTGATGGCTTCTGGAATATATTAAATTTAAACACAGCTACATAGCAAATGAAGATCTTTGTTTTGGGGGGAAAAAATCAATTTCTGGGTGCGAAATTGTATGATCACAAATAACAAACAATTAGCCAAGGCATGAAATCTGTGATGGCTGATTTCTCTACCTCTGGAGTAGACATAAATTGTTAATCAGGACTTTTTCTTCTAAAAGGCTCATCTATGTTTTTAGGGAGCAAAGGCTACCCTGTCTGGTCTGATCCCACAGAAAGGTTAATGTAGCACAAAATGCTGAAAAAAGTTCAGGCTCTGATAGAAAAGTATCTGAACAAATCACTGGTCTGATCCATGGAGACTTTACTTTGCAATTTACAGGACTTAATGGATCTGCTCCTAATGTCCTGGTATCTGATACCACAGCACGCCACCAGAGGTCTTGTGGAGTCATGTGTCAAGGGGACAGAGATGTTTTGGTGGCACAAAGGAAACCATTATTGGATTTAATGGACTTAATGTTTTTTAATGCTATGGCTGATCGTAATATATCATAGCTTATATTGTGTGCACTGTTTGCAATAGAATGAGACACTGACATTTGAGAAACAGGGAGCATATCTAGGATTAAGAGTGGTTAAACTGGTTTTACATGTCTGATATTTGAATTGAACAATGCTTGAGGGTAAAATTTCTCCTCGTTCATTCCGTAGGATTGATTCCAACGTGGAGGACACTCAGCTGAATGTGGAAATGGCCCACACAGAGATCCTGAAGTACTTTCAGTCAGTCTCCTCCAACCGCTGGCTCATGATTAAGATCTTCCTTGTCCTGGTGGTCTTCTTCATCATATTTGTGGTCTTCCTTGCCTGAGAGGAATGCACTATGAGGAACAATGGGATTAAGGAGCGGACAGCTTGAAGCAGCCATGGACTCTTATTGGGCGATGTGCAAAAAAATGAAGTAGACTGGACAAAAATAGCTTTGCCACAGGAGCAGACAAATTGTACCACTTGCGTATTGTATGCTTTTATTGAGAATGAAAAACGTTAGATAAATTATATAAACTTGTGTGGTTTGTCTTGCTCTCTGCATAGATTATAACGATGAAGGCAGTTCTAAAACATCCTCCCCTATTCAGGGACTGGTGTCAGATTTCATTTTTGTCTTCTCTCTTTGTTACCCTGAGACATATTCATTATAATACCTGAGCCTTCACTTACATACTTATTTTAAGGAGAAGGCTAATTTGTGAATGGTTTGATTCTGCAAACTGGTTTAGTTAATTTTTTTCCTTACAGTGTTATCAGCAATCAGTGATAACATGAATGATGTAAAAGACTTACTTCTACGATTAATTATGATCGCTTGTACAGGTCTCCCTACGATAACCTTTTGATCTTATATGTGCTTCATCCTGTCTCCTGTTTGTACAAAGGAGCATTAGTTCTTTGATAAAAACTAAATTGCCTTGTAATTGCTTTTTACTGTAAATTGTTGGAAGAGTTCCTTATTTTCCTAACTCTTATTTTCCAATAGCAAACTAGGTACTCATGGTCTGATGATTTTATGCTTTGTATAGTGTAAATGAAGACAGTTTTCAGTGTATTGTTGGCAGTTTGTGACTTCTCCATAAAGTGAGCCAAAACAAAAGCATGACTTTGAAAACTGTAATGTGAATTTGTAAAGTGAACAGCTTTGGATAAAGCTACATTCAGTCCTCTGTCACTATGAATGCAGAGTTTGTAAGATTCCCAGGCTTATATGTGGAACAAACTCTAAAAGACTAAAGCATTAATAGATATTATCAACATATGTAAAGTCTCTCAACATTCACTTTTTCATTAAGTGCTTACATTAGACAATTCAATCAACATGCACAAATTTACAGCATTTTATTTAAAAAAAAGCACTTTTTTAAATCATGTATGTTTTCTTACTTTTTTTAGCCTCAAGTAAGAACTGAAATAGTAACTGGTTTCTGGAAAGAGCTGCATATTAAAACAAATTTTCAAACCTGGCTCCTTTTCTGTGTGTTTATAGACAGAGTTTATCAGAACAAGCTTGTAGACTAACATAAACCTCATGTTGTGTATTCTTGTCTTAAAGGACAGTATTAATGAGGAAAATATTGGCGTGATATAACCTGAAGTTAAATTGTATAGATCATCTGCAATGAACATCCCTGGGTACAATTTGTTAAAAGACATAAAATTACATGATACAAAATAACATGTTAGCTTAACCACATTAATGCATTTTTTTATTGTGATTAGCCTTGCTCCAGAAACTACTTTCAGAATTGTTGCCTTAGAAAATCAGTTGACAGCATCTGACTGATCAAATTTGAGATGTGCGGTGATATGAAGTGTTTTATTAATGTAAAACTTTGGAAATGGTGTTTAGTATTTATGAGGGGTGTTCAAGTTAAAGTACCTAGTTAAAACTACCGTTATTTCTGTATATAATCCCCTACTATAAAAGGAGTTCCTGAGAGGCCAGCATTTCAGATGTGAAGCAGGAGTCTGATCATGGCTCCAGCATACTGAGGAAACTCTACCTAGATGGTATCCAAGCACTAGTGAAACACATAATGAAACGATCGTAACAGTTCTGTTATTCTGCTCAATTCAAAGTCCTGGTTTTATTTGAACGCCCCTCGGTCAAACAAATCTTGCTTGTATAAACAAAAAAATCAATAGACTGAAATCATAACTGTACATTTTTGTTATACAGTAAGTACATGTGTGAATAACAATGTAACAAGCTCTTCTACACACTTTGTCTTTCTACTTGTTTTACACCATGTTGGTACCCTCTCCATTCTTTCCTCCTCCTCTCCACACTGCCCTGTTCCCTATTCCCTTGCTCCTCACTCTTCAGCTCTAAGCAGACCCCTCTGTTGGGATTATTTCTGGCATGCTTTGGCTCCTCCCTCTTCTTGGCCGTGGTGCCTCAGATGTTGCCTGCTCTGCAGCTTCTTCTTCTTCCTCCTCTGACCATGTGCTTTCCTGTAGGTTGCCCCGGGAACCACCGAAGCTACCCATGCCACGGCTAAGTGCACGGAACTTGGATCGGAAGGTGAGGAATGACAGGCTTTTACTGCGCCGCTTCTCCCAACGTGCTGTGCGCACCTGCAGGTCTTCATCAGCCTGCTCCTCATCCAGACAGGCCCTCAGCACCGAGCGGAAGAGCTGAGGAACCTCATGCACTTCTGGCTCAATCTCAGACACAAGATTGCGAAACCTGAAAGAATGAGATAATAACAATCAATGACAATTGATTAGTTAAAAATGCATAAAAGTAAAAATAATATTACTAGATGCACTGCAGAAGTGTAGAACCTGGATGTTTTTCAGTTAAACCATAGCTTGTAATATTATATGTACATTCCTTTGAGTTATCCTGGTTTTTTTTTTTTTTTTACATTAACTTTTCCTTTTTTTAGCTAGAGACCCCTAAATATGAGAAACTCTGCAAAAACCCAGCTGATCAAATCTTTTGACAGTACTGTATAGTGGAATTATAAACTTTCACTGATCAGCAGGTGAATTGAATAACATTGATTATACTGGTGACAGGATTATGGGCACTCATGACCTCATCTATGCCAGTGATGACCAAAGACCAGCCCGCCTGGTCTGATCCCACAGAAAAACCAATGCAGCACAACTTGATGAAAAAAAGTCAATTCTGGCTATGGTGGGTATCAGAATACTCAGTGTATGTCACAGTATATGTGGCTTAGCAGGCCAAGAGTTCAAAGTTGGTGATCCGGCTTTCAAATTCCCCAGATTGTAGTGTGACCAAGCATCCATGGAATGTGCCAGACAAACAAGCCCGATCCATGGTGGCAACACCCCGCAACCCACAGCACCAAAAGGATACTTGTAGACTCATGACCCAAGAGACCAGAGCTCTGCCCCAGTGGCATAATGGGAGCATACAAAATACTGGGCTTAATATTTTTTGTTTTAATGTTATAGCTGTTTGGTTCAACAATGCATGAGCCTACATTATTTGACTATCACTGTTTAAGATCAAATTCAGTCCGGATACTTTATTCTGCATATCAGATAACTGCCAAACTCTCCTGGGGGCCTTCATCCTGGCCTGCGGACAAACTGGAGTCAATCTACAATTCAGAAGTAGAAAATTATACTGGTGACAGGATAATGGGCAACCGTGACCTCATCTATGCCATGGGCCACTGGTGACAGCTTTCCTGGGTCTTTCCCCTGACAGCGGGGCGTACAGTTGTCTATTAATTTTACTTGATTTCTTACACCCTATCAAATGATTGCCAGTTTCATGATCCTGCCTACCTGACAATAACAGGGCCGCACTGTGGAGGTGGGATCCGGGCACAGAGCTCCTGCAAGTTCACCACATCTCTAGGTGTGAGCTCATATGGTACATGGGGTCGAGGCCCGGCCAGCCAGCTGTAGTCTGGTGAGGAAGAGGAGCTGCGACGGCGCACCTTGGTGGCCTTCTCCAAACAAATACGTTCGGTACGCTTCACCATGGCACCCAGCTCCAACATCAGGGTGTTAGTGACCAGCTCCTCCGGAGTGCGCTGGCCAGGCACCTTCGGCTCCAGAGAAAACACAGCAGACCAGGGGAACATCTGAGAGAAAGGAAGAAAGATGTCTATTCAAGGGGTCTAATTTTATATGGATCTTTTATGTTTTCACTTTTGCTGAAAGAAGTTTAATGTATGTCTACATTAAAGACAGCAGTATGCAGATACCTTTGTTTGAATTATTGCTTCCGAGCAGTTAATAAATTATTGACCATCAGCCCTTACCTTTCCAGGAGTTGTTTTTCTACTTCTGAATTGCAGATTGACTCCAGTTTGTCCGCAGTCCAAGTTTGTCCAGTCAGGGACACACGCACATTGCAAAGCGACACGAGATGGTTTCGCAGGTTTCCATGCGCACTTGTGAGTTCTTGTAGCAACACGGCCTCTCTGGTCTATATCTAATCACTTTGCATAAGAGAGTAATCCTGTAGAAATAGTGATTGACGTGTCTTACGAACCCGATAAGCCCGTCCTGTGAAGGTGTACATGTGTTTACATGAGTGCAGAAATAGAAGACATATAACAATGCTTTGTTATTCCAACTGAAAATTGGAAAAAGTTTAGTTCACGGTGTAAAATGATCTCAAATCTGAAACGAGCACAATGATGCTCTATTGTCTGTGCAACTTGTATACGTCATTAAAATCAGAACCATTGCTTCCCAAAGATTTCTGCTGGATAATTCGACATATTTATTCATGCTGAAGGCTAAATCCAGAATGCTATTACTTTATCCAATATAGTTGGTGATATAAGTTGTAAAAAAATATTGACAGATAAATTATCTGCCGGAAACAACCCTCAATTGACATACAGATTACTGGATACATGTTACATAACCTAAGTATCATCTTAATCATTACTTAGTGTTCCCTGCAGTCTGTACATGATAGTCAGACATATCTGTCAGACTACAAAAGTACTATGAATATTACAAGGGTTTCCACTCAGCTCAGCACTAACAGGGCTTTATTTTTAGTTTGTATTAACTGGGATTATATAACAGATACGTGCCACACGTGTCATGAAGCACGGTTCTACTGCTAATATTAATTAAAGCCAATTGTGTAGCTCTTTTTTTTTTTTTTTTTCCCAAACAAGAGAACAGGTAAACAGCCACACTCGACACATTTATGCTGTGAAAACCATGCAAATGTTCACAACAACAGCTTATGATATATACAGTATTAATACATTTAGAATAACAAAACATGGTAGTGAAAGCATAATAATGAAATTATACAAATTAAGAATGCATAATTTATTATTACCATTTCCTTTATTACTTAGTCAAAATGTAAACAACTGTTCATGTATGTAGCTGATGCTCATATCAAATGTGCAAATAGCTAATGGTCCAACATTCAAAGTACTTGGAGACTCAGAAGTGGTCTAGGTGGTATCTTGTTCAAGTTATTGTGTGAAGAGGGTGTGCAGAGGAAATCTAGATTTTAACCGATTGCAACTGGAACCATTGGAATGCTCTCCACAGGGGGGTAACATATGACAAATCAAACGTGATATCAGGTTGTAAAGTGTATAGACAGTGGACTCCTACCATACAGCCTTTATCAGATACACCTACTTACTCTTGCTGGGCTATATTTACAGAATATACGAGCACATTCAAAGGTCACTTTAATAGTATTAACAGTTTATAAACAATTCTCAAAATGGTACAAATACTCTGTTGCCATGTCACAATCAAATCAATCAAAGAAATCACTTTTTATTTTTTCATTCTGATTATGACGAGAACATGACCTGTAGGTCTTGATCTGTACAATATGTGCGTGATTTTTTTGCCTTGTGCTGCTGATCTATGATTGGCTGGTCAGAGAGTTTGCATAAACAAGAATGTGTGCATGTGTTCCTGGGCAAGTGGATGGTGAGTGTAGAAGATATACACTGTTTGTAATAGTTTAAGATTGTAACAGGTAATCTATTAAACCTTCAATAATGTTTCTGAGCACTACTGTTAGGTGAAGATTCTTTGTTTAGTGAACCTTTCAATCTATAATTCACAAATATTTAGAAAATTTCCTAGCACTGTTGATGTGCCTGATGGATTCGTACCAGCACTACACAAACCAGCATGGCAGTGTTACAGCTGTGTTAAGAATAGTCTACCATTTAATTAAGATCTGATCAATAATCAATATTTCTGACTGAGAAACAGAGACAACAAACTTTATGGAAACAGATGGACTATTGTGAGTAATTGTCTACCTAAAAAAATTTGATTTAGATACATTTCTAACCTTGTCTTGGCTGCTTACAAACATGGTAAGTAGCCAGTTCAACTAACAAAGCTTCAGTGGTTACACAACATTGAAACAATGTGAGGGAAACAGATGTCTAGTTAATTCAGGTTGTTATCAGATACTGGCTTACTGCAATGTTGCTTCACTTTACATGATCATCATCAAAACAGAGAAGAACGCTTACTCACTCTCTCATCAAACATAACAGCAGGCAGAACCAACAGATATTTTCCCACTGATGTAGGTATAAGCAATAATCAACCAAAGCGGATGATGCTGATAATAAAATTGATAACTAATCTTCCATTGATGAATTGTACACATTTTTAAAACAATATGACATTTACATTGGGGGGTATGGTAGCTTAGTGGTTAGCATGATAGACTTGCACCCACAGGGTATATATGGTTTACACTATACCCTTAGACAGGTTTGAATCCTGTCTGTGTGCATGCCTGTTCTTTGTAGGTTTCCTCTGTGTACTCTGTTTCCTGCAAAGCCATTTGTTGTAGGCCTGCATATTGGTGCACCTAAATTGCCTGTAGTTTATGATAGGGTGTGTACTTACTGTATGGGTGTCCCCTGTCTTGGATCCATATGGATCGGTGGGATGTCTTTTAACAGAACGGAAAAGGAATCTAAGTGTCATTTTCTCCTCACTTTTGTTTTTTACTTTTTGGGGTTACCAGAATTTAAAAAGCTATAACTTTTCTTCTGGTTCAGGTCCATTTGAAAAGGAGCCATATTTTAATCAATGTTTCACAGCTTTCAGTTTCCTTTTTCATCTTCTACACAGTATGGCAGCATGGTGGCCTAGCATGGTTGGTTAGCATTAGCTGGACTACAAAGGTTCCTAGATGAAGGAAGGGTGGATGGACACCATAGTACAGCATATAACAGGAAGGCTGGAAAAAAAAAAGATCACGTGAATACTTCCGTCACATATTATGCTTGTATTCTGCCCTCTTGGGGTTAAAACTGGAAGTACAACCCTTTTTTTGTCCTTTAGCCCGCCCCTTTATTACGTCACTATGTCCACCTCGTGTCAAAGGAGGGTTGAGTGAGCGCGCGCGCGCAGTGTTCAGCGCTAGGTACGTTGGTATAATTTACAAGCGCGTTGTTTCTGTAATAAGAACTCTTTACTGTCGGTCATTTATTACGTGGTTAGGCGTCTGAAATGAGTTCAGAAACCTCATTAGAGACGGTAAGTGGTGATGAAATGATTTGGGCTAGCTTGCTAAGTAGTCTGTCAGCCGTTAGAACTGTATCGCCACTGTGTGTGTGTGTGTGTGTGAGTGAGTGAGTGAGAGAGAGAGAGAGAGTGTGAGTGAGTGAGTGAGTGTGTGTGTACTGGGCGACTGGTTGGTTTTGTTCATATAACTAACCGGTTAGCATGACGGTGAGTAAAGACTAGCCTACAGACTTGTACTCGCTAGTTATTTGTTTGTTTTTCGTTTTTAACGCTTGTTGTAAAAGCTAGTGTGAAGAAGCAGCTGTGACCCGCGTGCTGGTTTGTTATTAGCTGCTTTGTTAGCGATAAAGCGTTAACGGTCATAACCGGGTTAAGTTCAGATAACCGGGGAAGCCGAATAGCGTGAACACGTTCAGTTCCAGCTTCACATTCAGTGAGGATATTTAAATAAAATATATACCGCCATGAGTTTGATATCTTGATACAGATGTTCCCAGGCCAGATGTGCCATGTGCTGGCATTGTTTTTTGTTTTTTCTCTCTCTCACCGAGCCGTATAGTTAGTCTGTTTTTGTTTTTGTTAATCACCGTGATCAAAGGTTGGCCTGTGGATCTGTCTGAAGTGAAGAGCTCCGGATTTTCCGCATTCCTGTTTTACACATCTCTCTACACGAATGGAATCTAATCTCCATATGACGCAACACAACGCGATTTAGGTTAAATAAATAAATAAATAAATAAATAAATAAGTGCATTCATAAATAAATCATTTGGGTGCGTATATTTTCTCGTGACTGTGTGCTGTTTATTGCCTGCTATGTGATTTTATTGTTTTGGCAGCAGAATTCCCTGGAGTGTGTTTCCATGAGAACGTGAACATTATACACAAACACACTCAGACATGTGGCTAAACCAGCTTAAATCTAAATCATCTAGATTTAGTCAGTATCTCTAAGCCTGTTTCAGTAGTCCTCAGCAAGTAGAGACAGAATTATTTCCCTCAGGCACAGGACAGGCTTGTAATCCTGTACAGTAAATAGACCTGGATCTTCTTTTACACACGTCCTCCTCACACATTCACTCACCCACCCTGACACTCACTCTGTGTCCTTTTTCTTTTATTTTCCCCTCATTTCTCCAGAACCAGCAATGATCGTTGCATCTCAGTAAATGTTTCTGGTCCTGCTACGGTTCTTGACGTGTGTGTAACAATGAGCTGGGCTGCTGATGACTGGACCTTAGGGCTTTCTGGTCTCGTTCTGAAGAAAGTTCAGGAGCTTCAAGCGCACAATGAGAAGCTGACCCGAGAGAGACAACAGAGACAGCTCCAGCTGGACAACTCTGAAGCAGCACTACACAAACAGAAGCAAAAGGTTTGTGTACATGATTCAGTGATATCTCTGTACAGTCTCGTTCTTGACTTGCTGTTATTGAACACCGATGATTAATTTCAGTAATATGTTCTTAAAGTGTTTAATTGCACTTATATTACAGCAACAGGCCATAAATAATGAATGATTTAAAAAATATTTTTAAATGAAAGTGTCATAATTTATATATTTATATTTAGTCACATGTTGTGGCCCCTCTGCACTTAGTCTCCAAAGAAATGTTAAGTTAATAGCGTCTAACAGAAGACTTCAATTTTTTTATATTTGTTATCAAACTTGATTCTCTGCATATAATAGTGATGTAGAGCAAGCTGTAACTACAGAAATTGTACCATATTAGGTTGCAGCAAGTAGTATTAACCTTTGATTTAAATTCAAGTCTGCACTAATATCAGAGCAAAATTTGAGAGATCCATCTGTAATACTGTACGGTATTGGTCAAGATTAGTCTGAGCTGGCTACTTTGTTTATCAAAAACTGAACGAGCCTCTCCCTTTAGTGTTCCCGCTGAAGTCATGAACTAAAAACACTTGCATGCTCACTGTCTGGGTTAAATGTTAATAAGAACCAAGAGCTTTCAGACAAGAAGTACTGGTAGTCCACCATTTTGTCCTTCCTTTCTGTCGCTTGGGTTTACAGACAGCTGCCAGACTGTGAGATAAACCTGCCTAAATATTACAAAACATAACCGGCCCCACCTTGGAATGTCAGTTTGATTCAGTAATACACAAGCACAATTGGAGATGAAGTAAGAACTATTGTGCTTCTAAATCCAGCGGTATTATCAAACATAATTAATGTAATGTATTGCTGGCTTCACACTGCAGCATCTCCCTGGTGCCCTCCTACAGATGTGCATGAAAAAACAACTTGATTTGTGACTGTAGTGGTATGTTACAAGTCAGAATGTACAAATAAATATGCACTGTCGATTTCCTCGTGTCCCAGTATGAGGAAGTGCGTGCAGAGCTGGGAGCTGTTCAGAGGGAGCTGGTGGGAGTTCGAGAGCATGCTCAGGGAGAGGCACGGGCAAGGGATCGCCTGGTCCAGGACCTGCAGGCCAAAGTGGCTCAGGTGTGCACTCTAGAGGGCCAGCTGGACTCAACAAGAACACTCGTGCAGAACCTCACGCAAGAGGTCAAACGGTGAGTCGAACAGTGTAACCACACAGCTTAGTAGCGACCACGTAGATGACGTGTGCAGACTGAAACTGGCACAGTAGGAGCGTGCGCTTTAGCATGACAGCTGTGTCAACAAACTGAGGGCTTGGCTGGAAACCTAAACAACTTATTTGTTATTTCAATTTTAGTGACCTGGTGTCTGGGCTGGTGCAGTAATCCAGTGACCTGACCAATGTTTTTTACCAGTTTAAGAGCCAAACAATTACATAATCAGATGTGGAAGATTACCAACCAAAGCTGAACCATAGTGCACCTTTATATACAGCACATGTACACACAAGATAATGAATACAATGACTCTGTAGTTTATTTTACAGTGAGGTGCGTTTCATGATTGTAGTTTACATTTATTTTTTTACTCTGTGCACTGTTTGCACTTCTGTTAAACTGGTCATGAAAATCCGGTTTTTGCTATTAGGGCAGTAAAATGACGTCAGTTTCCAGTTCTACGTTTCACACAAGCAGGATTGTGGTTCTAAAGCCAAACTGATGAACAAACATGAAATATTTTGACATTAGACACTAGTTTCCCAACCAGCAAAGGCAGCTTGTTTTTGGGGGAAAAAAGGCTAGTTTGTTGTAAGCTGAAAGATTAGAAGTGATGATAATAACGGTTAGACGAATTAGACATTCTGGGTAATGAAATGGCAGCTCTAAATAATTTAACGCTTCCTTCTGTTCATCCATCAGGCTTGAGGCAGAGCTTGAAAAGCTGCAAAAAGAAAGCGTCTCAGGAGACTCTGTGTTGTTTTCCACACCCTGCTGGAACATGAACTCACCCTGGGACCAAAGCGGTATCCTGCTCTATGTTCCTCTTTCTCTTTTGTATTTTCTCTTTTGATGTTGCTCCCTGTTTCCTCAGAGCTCGATTTTTTGTTTGTCACTACGCAGTCGCTTCTTAATCTTATCAGTTAGAAATACTCCACCGCAAAAGGAGAAATTCATCAGTCAGTAATTTAATCAGTGTAGCTCTGTCCCCTACACTTTGAATCCCTGCATCCTGTACCCAATTATTATTATTTGTGCTTTCAGGTAAGAGCAATCTCAGAGGAGAGGATGTCAGCAAAGCCAGAGTGAGTTACCTCAAACACCATCCACATAATGAAAACCTGGTCTGTTTGTTGGCCTTGTATGCTGTTTTGGACGATTAGGTTGATATTCTGTCTGTTTTTTGTTGTTGTCCCTCTCTAGCAACAGCTCCTGTTCGGAGATAGCACCAAAACCTCAGCAAGTTGCGTTTCATCTCCATTCCCTCAGCAACAACACAGAACACCGCCCTTTCGACGCAAAAACGACCAATCGGAGACTCGCCCCCTGCCCTCTGTGTTTCCGTGGGAACGGGATGACACAAGGTCCACTCCCAGGGGGAAAGCTGCATCGACTCACACCTCCTCCTCCACTTGCAGTGAGGTCATCACCCCCACAGGGGCACAGAATGATGGGATTGAGGAAGCACTGAGGAAAGAGATAGATGGTAAGGGTCATCATCTTTTTGTGAAACTGAAGAACATGGTAAGGCATATAAGCATGTAGCACTGTATAAAAACGTCAGTACATGGAGATGTCCACTATAGTCTACTTCACGGTTGTCATGTATAACCTTGCCTTCAGTATTAATGTGTTTGTAATCTACTAAACAGTTTTGTTGCATATACAGTCGTGGCCAAAAGTTTTGAGAATTACATAAATATTTGAAAAGTTACTGCTTAAGTTTTTATAATAGCAATTTGCATATACTCCAGAATGTTATGAAGAGTAATCAGCTGAATTGCATAGTCCTTCTTTGCCATGAAAATTAACTTAATCCCAAAAAAAACTTTCCACTGCATTTCATTGCTGTCTTTAAAGGACCTGCTGAGATCATTTCAGTAATCGTCTTGTTAACTCAGGTGA
>JAQQZT010000002.1:19621268-19631658 GCA_030068275.1 Clarias platycephalus | reverse complement strand
TATTTACCTGTGACTTACCTTTTTATCATCAGACTGAAAAAGGAGAACAAAATTTATTAATTTTGGGTTATTAAGTGTAATGAGCTCTTTTATTACCCAACCCCAAAGACCGCTGTGGAAAAATATGGCAGTAACCGGACTGGCTAAGTTGAATTACTAGGTGTGAAATGTGTGAATGTGTGTGATTGGTGCCCTGTGATCCAAGATGAATTGGATCTTGTCCTGTACCCAGTGTTACTGGTCTGGACTGATTCACCATGATGCTGATCAGGATTGGCTTTTTACTGAAAAGTGAGTGAGTGAACAGTAGGGCAATGGTCAGCCCAAGCACCAAGCATAACTCTGACATTAGGTGGTCCAGTGAGTAACAGATTCTTAATTTAGAACTGAACATAGGTTTCAAATATTCTTAGTTCATGTGGTTATACATACTTAATGTGCTCTTTATCCTGGTCAGGGTCACAGAGGTTCTAAAGTCACACACCTATTAAGGGCAAACATTTAGAGTAGTCAGTCCACCTATTGGCATGTTTTTGGGAGGTGGGAGGAGCCTGAAGAACCTGAAGGAAACATACGATGAAAACATAGTTCGGGAATAAACTGGGGACCCTGGACCTTTGCAGCCGTTAGATGCTGTGCTACCGTGAGTAAATCGGTTAAAAAAACATCTAAATTCTTTGTTCAATTACATTTAAGATAATGCAAAATGTCCTGTTAATTTGATAATTGATTTTGCAACAAAATCTTTCTTTAGCCTATAGATCTTGAAGGCCGACAGAAGTTCAGAGTCATTAACTTTTGTTTATAGTCACGCAGAGCAATAGCACGAGCGCCTCACCGCGACTCCATGACTTAGCAGTTGGTTAGAGACAATATTTTGTTCCTATTTGATCCTATTTAGGAGCCTCTTATGTAACTGCATTTAACACCCTCACGACTCCCTCTTTCTCGGCATCCCTTTTTCATGGGTTATAAAAAGCTGTTTTCATAGGGCCCGAAAGTCGGAGGCATTTCGCCTGTTTTAACTCTGGCAGCCAGACACAGAAAGCCTCTCATTTCCCCGAGTTCGCCCTCAGCAGCCACAGAGCGACACAGATAAACATTAGAGTGGCACAAAAAAACGTAATGTTCCCTCTAAAAAACAAACAGTGCCATGCAATGCCAAGGCGTATAGTTTGAGGATTGAAAGAATAAACTGAGGCTTTGCAGGTTGAGAAAGGATGGAAAAAAATAAACAGATGCGATATGTAGGCCAAGTCAACAGAAAACCTCCCACTGATAGGAAAAAATCCCATGATTCAGCAATATAGATGAGTTTGAGGTTGGAATATAAATAGACATGTCGTAAAAGTTTGCTTGGTCTGTTATAGAGGGCGTGAAAAGCTCTCTATCAGCCTCTGGTTTCTCAAATGTCTTTTTTCCCCTGCTGTGTCACCACAAACCCTGAAGGCCAGGCGTTTAAATCTGATGTTTCAGTGCAGCCAGCCACTCCAAGATCATATATAACCCATAATATATAACAGGCTTATACTTATACTGTTATCTGTGCTTTTCCCCCTTCCAAGTACATAAATTAAACCAGCCCACTATATTTCAGTTCATTATTCATTCTTATTTAATTTAAGACAAATACTAGCTGATTAAAAAGTATCAAATTTGTCTCATGGGATCACTTTTTTATTTGGATAATATAAACATATAAAACTTTTACCTGCATGGAAAATTATGTACACTTGGTTTAATCAAAAATCCAAAACAACAACTGCTCTACAGTTCTACAGTAAACCGCTTTTGTACAACTAAGTCCACACTCTAACACCGGGTGGATCTTAGACTACAGTCGCTTCAATGTTTACTTTTCATTGAAGCTGCATCAGACCAAAAGCACTATGATAGAAAAACTGTTTGAAACATGAAGACAATAAGACTGAATGGAATTATGTACCTGAATTATGGTGAAGTCTAGATTATTTGTGATTACCGATTAATGATGTGCAACTCTCAAAATCTACTCCAAAGTAGTGAAACTGAGAAAACATGCGCACCAACATGCCGAGATGTATTCACTTGCTCTTCTGGCTTTTTTTCCCACGGATATTGTCCATACTCTACTGTCCTCTCCTGTTTGCTTGATCTCTTCGGCATCTCCTCTCTCAAAGCTCCAGTAGTCAACGGCATTTGCATGATTTTACCACCATGTTTGAGAGCTGCTCCACCCGCGGAGTCCGACCAAGGAAGTAAACGATAGTGAGAGGCTCCAGGTCCTGAGGCACACAGCAAGGAGATGCAGACGCCTCAGGATTCATTTTGTTATAAAGTGGCAAAATCTGGACAAGACAAAGGGGGACACAATGGGCACTTATGTGACTACAGTTAGACAAAATAATGCCTTTTGTTCTAAATATAGGACAATACTCCGGAGAGAAAACACAACCCAGATATAAAGTGTTTTATTCACACACCATATTATAATGATTGTCTGCACTCCACAAGTAGGGACAATTGCCAGCACAGAAATTGGCTTTGTAGCCTTTTGGTTCATGGATCCATTTCCAGTTAAGGTCCCGACGAAAGTCAATGTACAGAGACCGTAAACAACAGCTTTGGTCTGCATTCCTATGGGAGAATTCACAAAACAATAGTCAATAGCTAAAAACTGATTTACAAAGTGTATCCTCTCTTTGCTTGTCATTTAATTACTGTACTTTGTTTTCCATAAGAAAATAAAATGCTTCTGTCTTTGACATTTACATAAATTTTTTATTCTGTAAAGCTGATTTGCAGCAATGACCATTGATAGAAGCCTATAAAGAATTTAAATAAAACTGAATTGGTTTAAATCTGCTTGAAACAAACTTTGAAAATCCTATAGTGATGGTCAATCCAACCATTTATATAGACCTTTTATCCTGTATATGGACACAGGGGGCCTGGAGCCTATCCAAGGGAACATCCCTAATCATACACTACAGTAAGTTTGGAAATGCCAGTCAGCCTACACCGCATGTTTTTAGACTGTGGGAGGAAACTAGAGTATCCACAGGAAACCCACCGATCATGAGGAAGAACCTGAAAACCTGAGACTTAAACCCCCTTCATCGGATGTGCAACGCACCAGTGCTAACCACTAAGCCCCAAAAGTTCGTCCTACACCCTTTCTTTACTGTATTGCTCCAGTGTCGGAACACTGTCTAAAAATACAAACAACCTGCTATAAGACCTTCCCTCATGTGTGTATTATCCCAAGAAAAAATTAAATAATAGAAAGTGAAAATATCTTGAATAACAATTCTAGTTGAGGTTGTTATGTAACAAATATATGGCCATTCATTATATTTTTGGACATATTTAATAATTTCAATCTTCATTTTATATCTGTTTAAAGGAAATCAAAAAAGTAGAATTATGTGTTGAATTGTTCCTCCCCTAGGCGGCACAGGATCTGATCTCCAGGGTATGTACTATATGCATTGTAATTGGCTTTCCTCCCACAGTCCAAAGACATGCTGATTAGTCTAATTGGCATTTCCAAATTGCCTGTAGTTTGTGAGTGTATGTTTGAGTGTGTGTGTGTTTTTGAGCCTTGCAAATCCAGGGTGTACCACGCCTAGTGCCCCAAGTCCCCTGGGATAGGGTCCAGGCCTCCCGTGACCATGCACAAGATAAGCATTATAGAAAATGAGTGAGAGAGTGAGAGTGTGCTGACTTGGTTTCAAAAAATATTCAATATGTTTTTAAGTAGTGAAAAGGTGAAAAAAAAAAAACCCACCAGCGTATTCATTTATTACATAATGTTATCAGCCGATTTCACTAATTACTTCTCATTTATATGGCTGAAGAGTTGTGCTAATTAACTTAAAAAGTAGTGAAAACTGGCTATGTGACGTTGGTACCATGGCCTGGGTCTTCTCCAGACCTAAACCCAACAGAAAACTGTTGGACAGTAGTGAAGAAGGCGGAAGCAGTCAATAAACCGTCTTCTGTACATGATCTTGAAGAATGGATTGAGTGAGTAACACTAGAGTACTACAGATGTCTTTTTGACTCTATGTCCTGCCAGATCCATCAGATTTTGAAGAATAAAGGAGTTCATACTAAATATTAATTAGTGTATGGCAATTTCATTGCATTAAATAACGAATAATTCTTATTATCTTAATCGTCATCATGTTAAATAACATTGAATCTTTTATCTCAATACTTTTATCCACCACTGTATATCCAAGCCAATCTTACTTTTGCTCTTAGTAATGTAATATTTTGATCATTTCCCACCAAAAATTACTCAGCAAGATGATTTTCTCCACACTATTATGTTTTCTAAGCACTGCTTAAAGTCTGATGTCTATGCAGCAATGACGAGGTGTACAGAGACATGGTTTATGAACATCTCTGTTATTTTTTTCCACACTTAAACATAAGGCACTCCCTAAGCAAGTCACTGCATGCAGACACTGCGTTCACTGTATGCCAGTAAGTTTACAGAACAAACCCAGTACAGAGACCCTTTCATACATGCTATCACACACACACACACGCAGACACAGACAGATATTTGTAAGTATATATGTCCTCAAAGCTTTATAGCTGTTTTTATGTTTTTTTACTGGTACAGTACCTGGAGCATGTCGTAGCATCAGCAGCTGCCCTCTTCTTGCGGTTCTTCTTGTTGGGATTCTCTAAACGGTCTGTGGGCAGCAGGGTCAGTATGAGGTGTGGTGTTTTAGTACTAAATTCTATCTGGCCTTTAGTTAGACCTGGTCTCCGGTTAGGACGAATCAGGTCGTCATCAACACCTGTAAAATAGAGGCTTGTTGTTTTAAAGTCTGTAAATCAATCAGCATTGTTAACAATCACTGAGTCTCTGCACTGAAGTTACTGATTCTATTTCTGATTTGAAATAGGTGATATAAGATTGAACTGACCTGCAAATCGAGCTTCCAACTCCTCACTCTTGTTGAGCAAAATATTATTTGTAGACGGAATAAACGTGCAGCACGGACAATGAACACTTAGCATCAGGCCCAAGTTCTTCTCTGAGTTAGAGGAATAATAAGAGAAAATGATGAATTCACAATCACATCACATTCACGACATAATTCATTGCTTTTGCATTCATTTTTTACTGCATCGATGCTTTAATGCGCAAATTAAAAGATGAAATAAAATCTTTATTATCATTATCCTGACCACGCAAACCAATAAAATCAAATTGAACATTTTTGTGGGTGTTTTGATATTTTGTTGCATTCACATGACCCAACAAATATAAATAATTTTGGTCAAAACAATTCAAATCCATTTAAGATCAAAGGCTTCCCAAGGGTATTTCTAGCACAAATGCAATATGCAGCAATATAATCTCGGTCCAGTGTTTTGCCTGTGTGCTGCAGCCCCACTTCCTGTGCGGTGTGACTGCTTGAACTCTCTAACCTTCATAAGCCATCCACTCTTTCACAGTCTCTGTGACGTCAACAGACAGCCACGCCCCCTTGGCTCGTGGCTGTACGGTTCTGGAATCTATATACCTATGAAGGGAACCTGTAACAGCATCTGACTTCAGAATCTGACAAAAGAGAGAACAAGAGATTCAGTTAGAGACTTGAAAACGTTTGAAACTGAACTTTTATTATTTAAAAAAAAGTAATCTCTTTATATACAGTTTCTATTTTTTTACAATATTTATATAATGCAGCAAGCTGTTTATTCTATAGTTCCAACTTTGCAGGCATGAGTCTGAGCTCATGCACACACATTGTTGAACAAATTCACCTGGTATATTTCCACTCGCTGCTCCGAGGCTCGAGCATTTGTGTTCTGCACCCTGTATATGCGAAACTCTGCCTTGACAAGTGTGCTAGAATTCCTGTCTACGTTGGTGACGTCAAACTTCACCACTCTGAAGTAGGGACTCTGTGGCACTGTGTTTATCGCGTCTGTGGAAATAACAGGAGAATTCTTTTAAAGTCTGTGTGGTTTTTCAGAACACTCACCTCAAGATGATTAAAGTTACCTACACTTCCAAATCAACATCCATCCCCTTATGAGCCTCCAAAAAAAACAACACTAAAAGCATCTGAGATTTACAGAGCATGTTGCATCTGGTTGAACAAAAAAAAAGGAGTATATTTAGACTGTGAAATATATAGATTTTTTAACAGGGGTTTTTCCACATGGGTGATCTGAGACATAACACATACCTGTGTTTTGGTTAATATTACAAGTACAAATGCACTGTAGCTAATTTTCAAAGCTAAGTAGCTTTGAAAGTAGCGACATTTCATTTCGCAATGAATGCGTTTTTTTAATGAGTAAATCATCAGGCAAAGCATCCAGGTAACATAGTAGTTTATATACTGTAAATATATGAGCAGTGATGACCTTCATATTATTTTTTTAATTTACATTACATTCATTTTTTTCTTTTATTATTTCCATGAAAATCAACCACATTGTGTTCATTAATTTGAATTCTTATGATTTTTTCATGGTGGTGTAGTGGTTAGCACTGTGGCCTTGCACCTCCAGGGTCAAGGGTTGGATTCCCATCTTAACTGGCTAACAGGTACTCCCAAAATGACTAAGGGTCCCCTGTCCAAGGTGCAACCCCCAATGCCCCTTATTCTCAATGGGTTAAGCTCCAGAACCCCTACAACCATGTACAGAATAAATGGTATAGAAGATGAATAAAATTTCTATTAATGTTTCCTAATACATTTTTCAGTACCCATAACTTTTAGAGAATCCTCCAACCACTAACTGTAATCAGGTGGGTCAGAACTATCTCCACAACAGATAACATGGATGATTAAATGTTTAATCTGTTTGACGTCAGTGATGTAAAAATACTGACGATACTGCCAGATAAGTGTATCGTGAAGTAATTGATCAAGGTAATAACACACTGCGTATGGCCCAGCTCTAAGAGTCACCAGAGCGAGGTGATTTTTAAACCTGAGTGAAGAATGTAAGTGATAACGGTGAGCACTCACTGGAGTCCGCGCGCTGAGGCAGCATGTCCACGCGCTGCACCTCTTTGGCGTAGTAATCTTCCTCGCTGCTCTCGCGCTCACACGCGGACTCGGCGTGGCGCGCGCGCTCTTTCAGCAGATCCTTGGTGCTGTTATAAAGCAGCATGACCTCGAAAGGAACCGACTCCGTCTGCGGGGCTGATGCGGGATCGGGTGGTGATCGGATGCGCAGCTTGCTCAGGATCTGTCCGCGCACCGCCTCTATCCTCTTCGACTTGTGATCGTCCAAGTCATACGACCGACACGTCGAAAAGCCCTCCGCCGAAACGGATAACTTCAGAATAAGCAGCGCGATATTGATGAACCACATGGCTGTTGGCAAAAAAATAAATAAATAAAGAAGAATCCGGTTTATTCAGCTGCTCTGTGCGTAGAGCGCTGTAGCCGCACGCGCTGTGTGCCGCCTGCACCTGGTGACTGACCCACACCGCGCTCACGTGCAGGTTTTATCTGCCTTAGCGCGCGCTGCGATGCATCACGTTGCTCCGCGTGCTGATAACTGTGTGCACATACACATATCAAACTAGAGTTGGACTGACAAAAACAAAATTAAAACATATATCACCAAATTACCGTGTGCATAATTTCACTCCACAGATAAAGAAATTGTTTAAGAAAAACACGCACGGATTATGCAGCACGTCATTATAAAACATACTGTAAAAAAGTAAATATAAAAATTTCAGCACAATACTGAATAGTTCCTTTAGCTCTTTAGCTGCCGGTGAGGTCAGGAAGAAAGTGCAGGCTATCCTCTGAGTGTGTCTGAGGTCGAGTGTGGTGTTGAAGCAATGCTTAGGATTTTTGCGGCGCGACTCAGAGCTTTTTAGAGGAGGCTATTTTAGTGGGTCCACTTTTCTTTTAATGCTATTCTCCCATGAACCACTAGACTGTTCTTTTTTCTTTTCGGTTTATGCAACATAATAGCTTATAGGTTTTAAGTTGAAATGCTCAGTTTAAGATTTGACCACTTACAAATTGTTAAATTACCTGATCAAAAAAGGGGAACGGCTTTGCTTTTATGAGGTGAACCACTATGGAGACATAATAGGAAATTCAGTCCTCCCACTGAGCCCTATGTAAAATCCATACATTTTGGGGAAAATAAAAGACCCTCTGTGTGTTGGTGGTGGGAGGGGGATCATCATTTGCTCAAAAGGATTGACTTGACTTTGTGGGACATTTGGTTGTGCTTCACTTGAAAAAAGTTTAATAAATTTGCTGCACAAATTATTATAGTACGGTTCATTATCATGTCAATGTTGTTTTTATTAACATACAAATAAACTACAACAACAACTGAAAGAGACAAAATGTTTTGCTAAGGTTGGTAGGTATTTAAATCAGCATAGCATTAATAGTTGCATTAACCACTGTATAGGTAATATGGTTTGTACAGTATACACAGTAAAAGGAGATGATGGATGTAGCTTTTATATATTGATAAAATGTCCATGTAGCTTCATTAAATTAAGTTTGTATAAATATGTATTTTACGTATTTAAAAATGTATCTTATGTAATTAAGTGGAAATCCATTCATTATACATATCGCTAATCCTGGACCCAGGGAACTCAGGACACAAGGTGGGGTACCTGTTGGCTGGGGTGCCAACTTGGGAAAACACATGCACACACTTTCACACTCCCCAAAACTATACACTATGGGTGATTTGGAAATGTCAATCTGACTATACTGCATGCATTTGTAGTGTGGAGGAAACCAGAGTACATAAAGGAAACCCACCAATCACAGGGTGAATACGCAACTACATGTACACAGGACCAGAGGTGAGATTTCAACCCAGGTGTGAAGACACAATGCTAACCACTAAGCCATCATGCTTGCCTTAATTGGAAATTCCTCTCATAATTGATTTATGTTGGTTTATGAACTATTTTCAGTTTATATAGGCACTTTCTTATCAGCTTTTTCCTGCACTCATATATATTTACACATTAACACATTTATGGTTTCATACAGAGCATTTGAATGTGTGTTTGTGGTTGTGCCCTGTGATGCACTGGCACCCTATCCAGAGTGTACCCTGCCTTGTGACTTAAGTCTCCTGCTAGGCTCCAGCGCCCCCCCCCCTCCCCCCGCCACCCACACTCATACAGGTAATGAGTGTTGCACATCCTGAACTGCACTTTATCCTCCTATTATCCCACCTCTTCACATCAGCTTTATCTTTCACAGTCACACATCATTGACTCATACTTTTGGATGAAAGCTTTCTCTTGGTTAAGGTGCTTCATAGTAACTAAACACAGCAGCTCGTGCCCATGGCTGTACATGACTTACAGATGAAAAAAAAAATGTCTTGAAGTGAATTTTCTGTAATTGATAGTTTTAGATGTTGGGCCTGGTAGTGTTTTAACTCTCGCCCTAAAGCATTTAATTATTTTCCCGAAAAGATTAATATCCACTCCAGATGCCAGTCCTTTCATTTAAACTTCCACTCCCTCTTTATTCTACCTCTTTCAGACTTACTGTTAATTACAGTGTGTGAAGTAGTCGATCGTTAATCTTTCTAAAACAGCTTTACTGAAGCTCTCCACCTCCTCCATTATAAGCTTCTTACAGCCCCAGTCACAGAGCTATAATTGAACTTAAAGTGGTTAAAAAACATTAGGGTTGAAATGAGTAAATGTGCTCCGAGGGATTTATAATCAGGGTGTTTGATAGGGCCGAGTGAGAAAATTCAGGATTTCATGTTCATACACGACTTCTGGATCTAAGAGTTTATTCAAAAGCATCTGAAACGAAGAACGCCCACGTGGAGAGAGACGGTTTGGCGACATCTAGCGCTAAGAGGAAGGGCGGAGGTTTCCACTCTAGTGGTTAGGGGCGGTATTGCAGCAATAGAAGACTTAAAAATAACGACCATAAAAAAGTCGCATTTTCCCCCTCCGACCTCCCTTTTTCCAAATATAGGCTGTAAAACGCCACGTCATTCCGCCCTAACTGCTTCCACTGTAAACAGCAGCTCAGGTCCTAGGAAACAGCTTAGAGCCAAAACACTGGAAGGAAACAAATTTTAGAAATAAATAAATAAATAAATTGGATCATAAAGCTGGTTCTTCTCCACGCTGAAAAATAATAGACAGGGTGAAAAAGAGGACACTAGTTTTCAAAGTTGCTATACAGTGCATCACAGTGCATCACAGCGCATCGCTTTATCCACAGCCTTATTCCAAAACTCTACAAACAATACCCCATAATGACAACATAAAATAAGTTTTTTTAAAATCTTTGCAAATTTTAAATTAAATATCTTCTTCATCTTCTATACCGCTTAATCCTATTCAGGGTCGCGGGGGGCCTGGAGCCTATCCCAGGAAGCTTAGGGCACAAGG
>JAQQZT010000002.1:19610750-19621168 GCA_030068275.1 Clarias platycephalus | reverse complement strand
CATGCACACAGAGACGGGAATCGAGCCTAGCCGGGAATCGAACCCGGACCCTGGAGGTGCAAGGCGACAGTGCTAACTACTACACCACCGTGCCGCCCTTAAATTAAATATAATCAACTAAAAAAAAAAGATCACATGTATATACTGTAAGTATTCACAGCCTTTGCCATGACACTCAAAATGGAGCTCAGGTGGATCCTGTTTCCACTGATCATCTTTGAGATGTTTCTATAACTTGAATGGAGTCCACCTATGGTAAATTCAGTTGATCGGACATGATTTGGAATGGCACACACCTGTCTATATAATGTCCCAAAGTTAACAGTGCATGTGATAACATAAACCAAACCATGATGTCCAAGGAATTGTCTATAGACCTCTGAGACAAGATTGTATCGAGGCACAGATCTAGAGAATAGTACAGAAAGATTTCTGCAGCATTGAAGGTCCATTTATGGATGATGGAGCACCGTGGCCTTCATCATCCATAAATGGAAGACATTTGGAACTACCAGAACTCTTCCTGAGCGATCAAGGGAGAAGGGCCTTAGTCAGGGAGGCGACCAAGAAACCCGATGGTCACTCTGAAAGATCTCCAGCGTTTCTCTGTGGAGAGAGAACTATGTCTGCAACACTCCACCAATCAGCCTTGTATGGTAGAGTGGCCAGACGGAAGCCACTCCTCAGTAAAAGGCACATGATAGCACGCCGGGAGTTTGCGAAAATGCATGTGAATTTCTCTCAGACCATGAGAAAAAGATTCTCTGGTTTGATGAAAGGAAGATTGAACTTTATGGCCTGAATGTCAAGGGTCATGTTTGGAAGAAACCAGGCACCGCTCATCACCTGATCAATACCATCCCTACAGTGAAGCATGGTGGTGGTGGCATCATGCTGTGGGAATGTTTATTTAGCGACAGAAACAGGGGGACTAGTCAAGATTGAGGGAAAGATGAATGCAGCAATGTACAGAGACATTCTTGATGAAAACCTGCTCCAGAGTGCTCTGGACCTCAGACTGTGGCAACGGTTCATCTTTCAACAAGACAACAACCCTAAGCCAAGATAACTAAGGAGTGGCTACAGGACAACTCTGTGAATGTTCTTGAGTGGCTCAGCCAGAGGCCAGACTTGAACACGATTGAACATCTCTGGAGAGATCTCAAAATGGCTCCAACTTGAAGGAACTTGAGAGGTCCTGCAGAAAAGAATAGGAGAAACTGCCCAAAAATGGGTGTGCCAAGCTTGTAGTGCCAATTATCTTCAAATAGACTCGAGGCTGTAATTGGTGCCAATGCAAAGGGCTGTGAATACTTATGTACATGTGATTTTTTTCCCCCTTCATTTAAATTGTTTTTTTTTTTATAAATTTGCAAAGATTTCAAACAAACGTTTTTCACGTTGTCATTATGTGGTGGTGTTTGTGGAATTTTAAGGAAAATAATGAATTTAATCTATTATGGAATAAGGCTGTAACATAACTCTTCCTAGAGTCCTGTGAATACTTTTCCGGATGCACTGTAACAAGTTGCAGTAAATGTGACATGTTGTGTTGGTGCATGTAATATCATGCAAAAATATTTCAGTCATTGGGGGTCTTAGGCCTTGAAAGTAGGCCTAAGAAGAAAGTACAGATGGGTAGCTGTTTTTGTGCTGTGTAGTTTTGGTCCTGATTAATTGAAACCTCTTTGCCATAGCATGGTGTTTCAAAGAAAATTCTTTTTTCTTTTTCTTTAACCCCTTCTTCTAAGGCTATATCCAGCATATCAACAGTCCTCTCAGACTGGTTTCATAACCATGGCAACGATTTCAGTGTTCTTCAATGGCCTTCCCAGGCACTGGATCTGAATCCAATAGGGGCCGTTGGGATGGGGTAAAACCAGATTCAAAGCATAAAAGTGAACCTGAAAAACTTACAGGAAATGGGTGATGCAATAAAGGCAACATAGACCAGACTCTCGTTCAACATCTTGTGGAATCCATGGCATAAATAAGAGGCTCTTTTGAGAGAAAACCAAGGCCCTACCCAATATCAGTATAATGTTCCTAATAAAGTGCTTGGGGAGTGTAGACAATGGCTGTCATATTGTTTAAAGCAAATTTTACTCTGCACTAAAGTTACATATCAGATCTCATGCATGCAAACACTGGCTTATTAGAATATAAGGCCTTTGTTCTAATTGAAAGAATTTTAATACAAATATATTTTAGGTTGGGTTGTAAATCCAATATTATTGAACCATATAAAATCATAACAGTGCCAAATCTCATGTCATAGACTTCTGATCCCATTTGGTTAACAAGGGCAATAAATGACTGGTGTTATTCAGATGCAAAAACTACCCTCTCCCCAGAGGGATAGAGGGACAATATCCAATACTGGGTATTTGACCTCATATATAATAACTCATTCAGACCCATACATTTTATTTGAGAAAAAAATAAAAATAAAAAAGTAACTCACAGAGGTGTCATTAACTCAATTGAATAATGATACAACATTTATTCAAGATTTGGTCAAAAAGAAATGTTTTATTGCAAAGTATATTACAAAACATAGTAAACACGATACAAACAAGAGCTGAGAAAAGAAGGGCCAGGACCTGTGGAAATCCCTATTAAAATTAACTTCTTAAATAAGGGCCAGGTTTGGATGATGGCAAGTATTTCAGGGGAGCAGCAATAATTTTTTATATCTTGATTCATTGCAATTCTTTTCAACTCTGCTGCAATCCCTGACTGTAATTTGGTGTGTTTGTTATATATGAATAAAACGAGTGGGAAGTTTCCTACGACTCGTCTTCATTCAGGAGCATGTTGGGGACTCCTCTTGAGATGGGGAATTCTCGACCAGATTCAGGGCACTGCAGAGCGCCCTCTATCACCTCCACCTGTTAAGGAAAACAAGACCTGTGTAAATATGTGCTGAGGTTTTGAAGCTAAATGTCTAGCATTTTGCTTTGAAATGTCCATAATTTAATATCATAAATGTAATTACTGAAAAGTTATACTGTATATAGTATACATACATGAATAGAAATAACAAAAATAGTGCTAATTGTCATTATTTCATTGATAAACAGAACACTTGATCTTCCTTATGACTTAAATCTTGATCTGTAAAGCATGAGTTCATCATATCAGTATATACTGTACACTGGAAGGGTCTTATTATTGGGCTGCAACAAGTAAATAACACAACTAATTTGAATTACTAGAAGTGGGTTAATAGCCTTTTAACACATTATCAAAACCCGAGAAGATGATCCTGAACCACCAGTTTTGTGGAAAAAATGTGGTCAGAAAAAAAGTGAATGCAGATCACACTTGGAAGTAAGTTTGGTAAAAAGATCAACATATTTTGTAGCTATTTTGTAGACCTATTTAATAATGCAAGTAAGAGCATTTCCATACACAAAATGTGATGAGATTGGGACTCAACAGCTGTGTGGTCACAGAAAAGAAAACCACTGTATAGTCTTATGCAAAAGTTTAGGCACCCCTTGATAAATAACCGGTTTTGGTGATTTTTTTTTTTAATTGAAAAGATGTTAACACAGTCTCTCTCGGAAATGGAAAAAATGCACAATATTTTCAGCAAACATTGATGCATAGTTACTTCTTATGCCATGAATTGAACAAAAATAAAAAATAAAAACATTATTATGGCACTGCGCAAACGTTTGGGCACCCTAAGAGTTCCTGAGTCTCAGATTCTTTTTTACAAGGTTTCAGACCTTAATCAGCTCATTAGATCTGATGCAAGCTTTACAAATACTTTGACTCTTCAAACCTTGTGCACACACGTGTGAACACTCAACAACCGTGGGTTCCTTTAAGCAGCTGTGCAAGACTCTGAAAATGAAAGTTTTTGATGCCCACAATGCAGGAGAAGACTACAAGAATATATTAAAGTGTTGTCAGCTTGCAGTTTCCACAGTGAGAAATGTAATTAAGAGATGGCAGTTCAGGGGAACTGTGGAGGTCAAGATGAGATCTGGAAGACCAAGAAAACTCTTAGAGAGAACTGCTCGTATGCTGGTCAGAAAGACAAATCAAAACCCCCATTTGACTGCAAAAAACCTGCAGGAAGATTTAGCAGACTCAGGAGTGGTGGTGCACCGTTTCACAAGACCTTCATGGAAGAGTCAGCAGAAGAAAACGTTACCTGCATCCCCATCATGAAATCCAACGTCAGAAGTATGCAACAGAACATCTACAGAAGCCGGATGCTTTTTGGAAACAAGTGTTGAGGACTGAAGAAGTTTAAACTGAACTCTTTGGCCACAATCAGCAAAGACATGCTTGGAGGAAAAAAGGAGCAGCATTTCATGAAAAGAACACCTTGCCAACTATTAAGCATAACACTATTAAGCATGGGGGTGAATCTATCATGCTTTGTGGTTGTGTTGCAGCCTGTGGCACAGGAAACATTGCACAGGTAAAGGGAAGAATAGATTCCACTAAATACCAGCAAATTCTGGAAGCAAACATCACACCATCTGTAAAAAAGCTGAAGCTGAAAAGAGGATGGCTTCTACAACAGGACAACGATCCTAAACATACCTGGAAATCCACTACAGAATACCTCAAGAGATGCAAGCTGAAGGTTTTATTTAATGGCCATCACAGTCCCCTGATTTAAACATTGTTGAAAATTTGTGGGTAGATCTTAAAAATGCTGTGCATGCAAGACAACCAAAGAATATTACAGAACTAGAAGCCTACTGCAAGGAAGAATGGGAGAAAAGCCCAAATACAAGAATTAAAAGACTTGTAAGAAGCGTTTGCAAGCTGTGATATCTGCCAGAGGAGGTGTTACTAAGTATTGATTATTTAGGATGCCCAAACTTTTGCACAGTGCCACAAATATTTGTATTTTTTATCTTTGTTCAATTTATGACATAAATAGTAACTATGCATAAATGTTTGCTGAAAATATTGTGCATTTGTTCCATTTCCAAGAGAGACTGTGTTAACATCTTTTCAATTAAAAAAAATTAATCACCAAAATATGTTATTTATCAAGGGGTGCCCAAACTTTTGCATTAGCGAGACAAATTAAGAAAAAAAGGTTGCAATTTGCTAAGAAGCAAAACAATTACATTTTGGAGCAATAGATAAAGGTGGCATGATGAGTTCAGACTGACACTACGATACTAGAGTGATGGGCTTCTACAGCCCAGTGTATAAGCCTCTGGAGGCAGTGTTGTGATCTGCGGTTACTTCAGTTGGTCATGTCTAACCTGAGCAATGTTACTTGGCAGTAAAATTAAGTCAGCTGATGATCTGGGTGAAACCTAGCTGATGAAACCTGTCTTTTTTTGAACAGACAGTGTTCAATTCCTCTTACCTCCAACAGGACTCTGTGAACTTTGCGTAAAAAGTCTTCATCGTTCTCATAGTTCGCTGCAGGTGTGCTGGGCAAGTCCTGCAGGTGTCCCAGCTGTGGAAACAAATTATTTATTCACTGATCTTATTACACGCTTGGTGAATCACAAGTTGAACCAGTCTCACCCCTTCAGCTGCATGGATTAAAGCACTCCACTCCAGCTTTGGTATCATTCGGGTCACAAACTGAGGGTTGAACTCGACTTCGTTCACTTTGACCTCTGTCGCCTTGGGAGAGGACAGAAAAAGGCAGAATATTACATAACAGATCAGATTGTTCACTTAAAACTAACAAGAAGGAATTTTTATTGGATCGCATTTATTATAGTACTGGGCTCTTACAGTGACGTCACAACCATTTTGGACACACACACACTCACTCATCTTCTATACCGCTTTATCCTGTATACAAGGTCGCGGGGGCGTGGCTGGAGCCTATCTCAGGAGACTTAGGGCAAGAGGCGGGTTACATCCTGGATGGGGTGCCAATCTATCACAAGGCTCACACACATACACAGGCTATACAATCAGCCTGAACTGCACGTCTTTGGACTTTCCACCAAGCACGGGGGAGAACAAGGCAACCACCATGAACACAGACCCGAGGCGGGAATCAAACCACGGCCCTGGAGGTGCGAGGTCACAGTGCTAACCGCTATACCATCATGCCACCTATTTTGGGTACACTTCATTATAATTATTACTTTGAGTAGTATCCTATTACAGAGGTAGATACCAGTATCACTGTCCAGTACTATCAGAGTTCTTATACTATAATAATTTAGCTATAACTCTAATTGTCTGGTCACGTGACTCATTTTAACCACAAAAATCTTACATGTCTACCTGTTGTTAATTTTAACAATAACAACCAAATTTGACAATAACAACAACAGCCAATTTGCTGTTAGCATAGTTTAAACGCTTTAATGATAAAAAAATAAATACATTTTAAACAGTGTGTAGTGAGCACTGTGGTTTTGCAGGTTATAATAGATTTACTTTTGCCATGAAACTTATTAAAATTTATTTCTAACAATAATAAAACAGATAGGACAAAAATAGAGCTGAAACTTTGATGTTCTTGCTACAATATTCGATACACAAGACTGAGCTAAAGATCAGACGGATATAAAGAGGAGTTTTCTACAAAGTAACAGTTAACACATGACATCACTCCATCAGTGAGTGAGAGTTTCTGATGATTTGCTTCCTCAACCCTTAATGAACAGTTTCATTGTTAAGCCGAGCACAGAGTTTAGCTTTTATTTACTGCCTCTCCTTTAGTATCACAGCTGACCATCACTGATCTAAACACTGCGCTAGCTCACCGCAGCATGTCTCACACACACACACACACACACACACACCAGCTAGCGTGCTCACCTTAATCAACAGCGGATATCCTTTAGTCACTCCTTTCACATGCGACGTCAACATGTTATGCGTTAACAGTTTCATTGTTGCAGTCTTTTCAATGATATATAAAAACAAAAATATAAATATTAGGTGTATTAAGTGTGCGCGAGCTCTGCTTTCACGTGTTCTTCTTCTTCGTGCTGTTGAAATGAGCGTTACAGGACAAAATAAAGGACGACACTGCCATCTGCTGGGCTTGAAGAAGATCTACAATTTCGAGGAGGGTAATAAACAGGAGTTGAACAAATTATATTATATATAGGAATATACAGTACTTCATTTATATACACCAATAATCATGGGTACAGGTGTTTCTATTAAACCACAACAGCACCACCAATCACATTACAAACACATATTCCAATGTACAGGTTTTATTTGTTTTTTATATATATATATAACTGTTTACACATCGTCTTGATATTATACAGATTAATCTTACAGCTTATGATATAGCAATAATTACAGAAAAAACACACAGTCAGAGCTATGATTTGATTTTCATAGCCTGTAGAACCACAGCCTATTGAAACAACACTCAACCTACAAACATGCAGAACTTCACTCATCCACTCATAAGACACTGTGTACATGTACACATGCACTTCCTTTACAGTGCATTAACAAACATAATCTTTCAGCTGCTGAATATGACACCACTGCATGAATATGATAAGCAGTTAATTATAATGAGGAACATTTAAAAAAACAAAAACAAAACAAACAAACAAACAAACAAACAAAAAAAAATCGACAATGCCAAGCAAGGCTGAATATGAGTTTCCTGTCTGTGGAACTAAAAACACACGTAACAAAAGCTAAAATATCAGAACTTTAGCATGGAAATGCCACAGGCCCATGGATACGGGCAGTAGGAGAATAAACTAAACATTCAAACTAATGATAATTATGGCACGATGACACCAGAGGCGTTGTTTAATGTGGTCAAAGGTCATTTCACAGGATGCAGAAGAATCACACTGGTACACTTT
Organism: Clarias platycephalus; assembly: GCA_030068275.1. Lineage (NCBI taxonomy): Eukaryota > Metazoa > Chordata > Actinopteri > Siluriformes > Clariidae > Clarias > Clarias platycephalus. The sequence goes on along the minus strand of JAQQZT010000002.1, from coordinate 19,613,366 downwards.
ATATTGCATTATGGAAAGGTCACTTACAAACAGCCTTCCGTATTGTTTTTTAACAAAAACGCAGCCTTAGTTCCTATTTTGGACATTTTGATCAAGGTTATAATTCCTTATAATGGATAAAAGAAATGCTGAGCAATTAAACGATTTACAAAATAACAATAAAACATCCCAGATACCCAGTGTGGAATTCCAAGAGGAAAGAAAAAAGAAGGGGAAAAAAAATGATAATAAAAAAACCTAGTAGTTGGTGTTCAGAATCGATACGATTGCATACTTTCAAATCGGATGGATTGCACATGGCTACCTACAAAGTCCTCTGCATGCGCACAGTGACCGTGCAATGAGTGTGAAAATGTGCAACTAACATGTAAAAGCCACTTGAACCATGTGTGCGGTTGTGATGAGTGGCAGATTTCTTTCCTTCATCTTTTCCTTGTATTAATACTCATAGAGATATCCACATTTCTCTCTACCTCTCATTCACTCACTCTCTCACACAAACACGCACACCTCTATGATAACATTCTCACTAGCAAAAAGACCGATTTAGCAGTCAGTTATTCTTGGCTGTCTTCTGTGCGCCATTTTAAGAAGTCCTCTTTCCGTGCGTCCGGTTTGATTTGGTTCCGCATGCCTCCAAGCAGGTTGGAGGTGGCTTCGGAGGCTACTATTAAGGGACGCACGACAGTTGGGGGAATCTGACGCAGAACTCCACCCACTGCTCCTGGAAGACCTTTCTGTTCGTGCCCACGAGAGGCCACGTCACACAGCGTCTGAGCAGTGTCTATCACCCCCTACAACACACAAAACACAAGGTCTGGTTGTATTAGTTCATTTGACTTGAGTGTGCAGTATTTAAAATTGAATCCAAACATTTGTGCATTTCTAAATATTATAGATCTGATTTTGTATGGAACAATATTTGTTAATGATTCTGCCATGGAAACATTGTGCTAGGAACTATTTTTTTATAGGGAAAGTAAGTAATTAGCTTGTATGGATGACAAACATTTTTCATGAACCCGAAACTAATAGTAAAATATAAAAGGAGTGCAACGCAAAACGTCATAAACTCTGCTGAGAGCATAAAAAAACAAAAACATTCTATCCTAAAAAGTGACATTCTATCACTCCATTAATGGTGCATGCTGCATACAGAAATCAAGCCAGAATATAATATCAATCATTTTAGTTCAAGTTTAAAATGCTAGAAAATATTGAGGAGGTGAATCCGTCTTGTCTGATGGCAGTAAGACCTTTTCATATTGTAGCTTGACTATAAATAATAGGACCTATGTATCTATTGTATAAATTATTAGTGATTGATAAAGTATAAGATAGAAGAACGCTACCTCTCTGACAGTGTCGTAGGCCTTGGCCACACCTTCTCTGAGGTCAGCTGGTTGTGGCATGCGTCTGGGCCGGGAGACAAGACGCCCCTCTGTGATGCAACGGGTCAGGGGTGGAGTTGGGGACAGGATGTCGTACACCGTCTCTGCTGTGGCCTGCAGAGCAAACATGACATGCTTTCCTTGTTTAAAGATGATTTCTGAGGTCAGGGCTAAACACCACACCTTATAATATTTTTATAATTTTCATCTGTAATTCCAGGTCTACATTATTTTTCTTAGAATGCACTTCTTTTGCATTAACATAAAATAAAACAATGAACAGCCTGGTGTTTACACTCTCACTAAATATTAGTTCTTTACTAAATACATCAAGGACATTATGCAGCATCTGTGTGTGAGTGTACAGGTTTATGTCTGTGTGTACAGGTTCCTGTCTGTGTGTTCAGGCATACCCGTATAAATGTGCGCCTGTGTGTCCGCTTGGACATACCTGTATGGCCTGCACCAGTCTGTTGCTCAGCTCCAGCGCAGCCGAAGCTGTAGAGGTGCCGAAGGATGCTGCCCCCCTCTGGAGACCCCGAATAATACGCCCATCTTTCCTGTACTGCTCAATTGGCATCCAGAACAGATCCCGGACTCCGTGAACTACAACAAGAATCGAATAAGGAGCAGTAAGTAAGCTAACCAGAAGAAGGGCCTGTGTATAGTGTCACGAAACATGATTTACACAACAGTTATTTTTGACTGAGCAATCTGATTGGACAAGATGTATTCCATGAGTGGTGATAATAGACAGTAACATCTCACTGAGACGTTTAACTATATGCATCACTCATCGCATTTCAGGTGCTCTATATTCAATAATAACACTAACTGTCAATTGCTTCTAAGTCATTCCAGATCGCACCTGAAATATCAGTATTCTTTTATTTACGCTACAAAGCTAACTAGCTCCTAATATAAGGCTGAATGCCAAATTGCTCTCCAAGCCCTGATGAAGGGCTTGGCGTGTGTGACAAGCGATTGTACACCTTACATAGCGCACCAGCTTTCGATTTAACGCTATTTGTGATTCAATAGGATTTAACAGGAAGTTAACGGAGCTGATCGTCTAAGGCGCAATAAGTGGAAATATAATGTGGAGATTTATAGAACTGCTTACAGTACCAGTAAGAATTTTAAACAATTTTCACACCTGTTAATTACACTAACTGTTGGTCGCGGTCAGTCATAGTTAGTCTATCATGATTTTATATATATTATA
>JAQQZT010000002.1:19584209-19609852 GCA_030068275.1 Clarias platycephalus | reverse complement strand
GGCGGGTGCCAATGTCAAACCCTGATATATATATAACTTTTTATCTACACACACGTTTGTGTTATACTATACATGCATACTTACACAACTGAACTACAGAGTGCATAGGACCAACACCTCCCAGAATGCCCGGTAACTGGTTCTTCCTGATGTCAGTCAGCCACTCGTTCACTGCGTACTGAATGACTTTATCAACTCCCAGCAGTCTGACAGAGAACAGCAGTGTGGAAAGAGATTAATATGTTTAACATATATTTTTTTTTTATCAATCATTATTATTATCCAAATAAGCTAACATGCTAAAAAAAAATAAAAATAAAATAAAAACATTCAAAGCTAGCAAGCCTAATTCAATTCCCAATTTTCTATAACGTATCTGGACAAAATGTGGCTATTAAAAAGGAAATGCTACATAAGCAAAGAGGTGTAGAGGCTGATGTAGAATTGAGGCCGAGGTTGGTTGATGTTAGTGAGCCAGAGATAATCACCCGTGTCTACAGCACAGTCTCTTCAGCTTCAGCTCTGAGCAGTTGAGTTGGGCCAGGCCAATAAGAATTCCTGCAAATGTTCCCTATAAAACAGCAGAGGGTCAATGATGGGGTATATCTACTGTACAGTAATCTTTTGCTTGTGTGGATTTGAATTCAAACATTCATTAGATTTGGTGGGGAGAAAAAAAAACAACAACACCAGCACACAATTGTGGTTATAAAGCTAAATGATAGTGTATGACTAATCTTAATAAGGTATGACTATTGTGATTTAAGTGTGTTTGACTACTACTGTACATAATGTAGGAACAGGTTAATATTGGGGAGCAACGAATCACAAAACCCACAATTATGAACAGATCACAATATTAGAGTCATGGATCAGATCACCAAAGAACACATAAAACAAGGAACTTCTGTCTATAACCTCAATGAAAACAACATTCAAGATGGACAATGTCTAAATAAAACATTCAATACTCAATAGTTAAAGTACATTATGAGGAACAATTATTCTTATTTTACCTTTTTGATGATATTGACTTTTTTTTCTTTCCACATTATGTGAATTGAAATTTTTGTTTTTAAATATTTTTGTTTTATTCACTTAGGCAGTTATATAAAATTTAAGCACATTTCAGTAAAACAAAGTAGAGTATGTGTATTGTGTATCTACTGTGTATCTAATTGAGATTCTAGTAACTATGTTAATTGTCCAGTTTTCCACTTATGCGAAAGCTCAGCAAAGATGAAAATTCCTCAATCTAATCTGGCAACCCCTGACAAGCTCAGATCAAGTGCAATTTTTTTTTTGCATGAGCAAAGATATAATTTCTTCAAAAACAAACAAATAAAAAATGTTTCTGCTTAGGAACAAACTGTATAAAACTGCATTTTGCAATATAATGCGTAATCTGTTACATTAACTGTGGGAAGCGATCAGTTCGGATCACAAATCGAATATGCCCTGTTGCACCACTAGTATACGTTCTAATTTAATAATAATTATTTTAAGTTAGTGGATTTTAGGGAAACATTAATGAACATACAAGTATACACACTATATGGACTTAGCTAACCAGGTGAACCATGATAAACCTATTTCTAGACCAGGGTTCATCTAACGGGACACTACGATCTAGATACAGATTCAGTATTTCAGCGAGTCAAATTTGAATACATTCAGTGTGCCAGCTTGTTTTGTGTGAGTGAAAAGTATGCCGGAAAGTGAAAATACTAATTTCTCCATAGTAATGGTAACAACAATTTTCATCACTCAACCATGTAAGGTACTTATAAAGAAGGTTTTGGGTTATATAACTTGGGCTTTACAAGTTTTAGTGGAATACCCCTGGTCTAAACAGTCTCTGAGACACTCCCAATAATGCTGAGAAGGTATTCAGTATCTGAATGCTCACCTGTTCAATGGCCACATGCTTCCCATGGTAGTCCAGCCATATGGGAACTTCTGAGGTGAAACGAAACTCTCTAATAGGAGTGAAAAACAAAAGACAAAGACAATGCACATACTGTAAAATGTATAATACTTCAAAAGTTTGTTGTGATAACACTGTAAATATATTTTAGGTGTACCTGAAATAAATTGGCTGGTCAGAGGAAGAGGTTGAGCCAGCAGAGGAAGAGCTCTGCTCACTATACGTCGTCTCTACAGAAGCAGTAAGATCAGGACCCAATCCGGTGCCAGACTCTAATTCTTCTGATGGCTTCTGAGTAGTGTCTGCTTTAACTATCAAATAAATTCAGGATATACTTTACATACACATATGCATAAGAAAGAAAAAGATGTATATGAAATACATATGAAAAGAATAATAATATTACTGTTTCATTCTTACAGGCTTACCTTCTGCAGCCGGATCAACAGGTAAGTACGGATTAATCCCAGCAGCTAGATTACTAAAGTAGTCTTTCAGAAAGAAAAGCGCATCCTGCAGGCATGAAATAAAAGAGAAAACATGCTTTATGTGTAATATTCACTGTAGTAGTAGCACTACAGACATTACAGCAGTACAACTTATTAATTATGCATAAGGGAAAAATACAATACACGTCACTAAAATGTGTTTTGCATAACAATGTCCAAATTGTGAGGCTGAATTTTGCTGGAATTTTCATCACTTATGATCAATCAGCTTATATTAATAAGAGCATTGATTGTCAGCCGCCAATATTAGGTCTATTTGTGTGCAAAAAGATGTCAGCAGGTTTTTCTTTACTTGAGTCTCCCTTGAAACACTTTAAATAATAAAAGAAAAACATTTACATGTTTCAATATCTTTCAATATCATAGAGTGAACTATGTCATCATGACCCACTAATGACAGCTGGCATCCTACCCAAACATTTGGACGCATAAATTATAGAACACATGTAACACACATAATGCTATGTGTGTTATTTCTTAGTTTATTTAAAAAGAAAAAAAAAAAATTAGTCTCTGATTACCGAACAGAGAGTGTATTCGACTGACGATGAAAGAAGTACAACTTAGTGAAAACTAAGCCTATGTACATAGGCATCAACCTGAAATAATAATAATATTGCTAATTACATTACAATTGAACAGTTTATTTTATACATTTTAACTATTTCTATACTGAGTCCCCCCCCGCTCCCCTTGCCACCAAAAAGTAATGGACACACACACACACACACACACACACACACACACACACACCTTCTGACATCTTTCTATTGGAACCGGCATTAAGCTTTTCCTCTATTTGATCAGACTACATGGATCAGCCTTCTCTTCCCATGTGCATCAGTGTCCCTATTGCCGGTTTACTGGTTTCCCTTCCTTGGATTACTTTTGGTGTGTCCTGACCACTTGCAGCGTGGGAACATCCCACAAGAGCTGCGGTTTTGGGCAGCAAGTAAATCTTTTTTCCTGAAGTTGATGTGTTGGAGGCAGGAACAAAATGAGCAAACATAAGGATTTGAGCGACTCTGACAAGGGCCAAATTGTGATGGCTAGATGACTGGGTCAGAGCAACTCCATAACTGCAGCTTGTGTGAGATATTCCTGGTCTGTAGTGGTCAGGACTTACCAAAGTTGTCAGAATGGTCTGTCAGTCTATTAAAGTGTTACAGAATTATTAATGTTTATTATTAATGCAGCACAGCTGGAGGCTGTATTACCTGATCTATGTTGAGTCTGAGGGGCAGCAGACTAATTCTCAGGCAGCACTCTGGACCTCCCAAGCCAGATTCAGGAAGTACCTGCAGAGCCTTGATTGATAACTAAAGAACACAAACACAACTATGTTGACCCCAAAAAACACACAACAGTTATAGAACATGATCAACATCAACACACTGTTCATGGTACATTTTCCCAGGAGTTTTCTTAAATTTTTCTCCTTAAAATGTTAATGTGTTGGTTACAACAGCAATATTCAATGTCAGATCAAGAAAACCCCAGGTGTGTGTGAATCATACAATTCTTTTGTAAATTTTTTACAATGTTAGACCCTATATTCTGAAATAAGGACTCTTTTGCTTTAATAAATAATCAAAGTAATACTTAAATGTTTGGATTATTTGTAATCATAATTGTGTTAAGGGTCTGTGGAAATTCAGGCCATACAGTTAAAAGGCTCCATGGTTGCTAAATATCCAAGAACCTCTTAATTACAATAAAAGGCCTTTCTTCCCTCCCCGTCCCTGCTCACCATGTTGGAGTGGGCTCTGCGTGGCATGCTCTCGCTGGTATACAGGTAGAGGAATTTGTTAATCTGAGAGGATGCGAGTCTGTCACGGACCTCCAGCTCTTGCACAATGAACACCTGCCGTGAGAGAGGCTGCTCTCCCAATCCCGTCCCTTCCGCATCCTGCCCTGAGACTGCGGGGGGCACTACCACAGAGTATGACTCGTGCTGAAAGCTGACCTGGAATCACAAACAGTGTTAGTAGGGTTGATACTTAAATCTAAATGGCATAAAAATATGGAGGTCTAAAGCAATCCAATTACATTAAGCAGTTAGTTACTAGGTTATAATGATTGACATTAATGCAAGCAGAGCAGAGTCATTAACACTACCGGAGCTGTGTGTTCAACAAATTATTTGGAGAGGGAGAAATTTTACCTTTTTTTTGGATTTTGTTTTATACTGGACTATACTTTCAGTTTTTGAAAATCATTTAACTAAATATGGCTTCCCCTGGTAAAACTATTTTGGCCTGAATAAGGCTTAATTCACTTGTGAGAAATAAAAAAGTTATTGTTATTAATCCTGCTAGTGAAGGATGTGTTGTCTGTATGTCACTGTCACACAACCTTTGTCAGTTGTATTTCCATGAGCAGGGAGTGCAGCCGGCCACTGCCTCCCACCCATCGCCATGTGTTCTGTGGTCTGGAGGAGGCGGCAGAGCGCGAAGGAGAACCACGGGCTACTGTAGGTGCTGATCGTCCCCTGAAAAATTTTTTTTGACAAAAAACATACAAAGCATTAATTTGTCAGTGTTACTCTTAGATCCTGCTTTATTCGTAGAGGATGAAAGTGGGCCAATCCTTCCTCTTCGTCCAAACCCTCTCATTCGGACAAAATGGCTCACAAGAGCCAATGAGTCAGTAAGAAAACTGCCACTGTTTTAACCTATTGTATGTCACAATTTCTCCAGCAATTGTCTCTCGTTTTATTTATTATGACCAAACAAGCAAGATACAAAATGTTATTTATTACTGAATAAGCAGGTTTGTCATGACTGGTTATGGATATGTTAGACAATTTACCAATCTTTGTTACCTCTGGCTGTGTTGTGTGTGAGCAGAGATGGGTTTTCCTCCAAAGTCTTTGCCTCCATAGAGATGCCAGACTACCGATACCTCTCTGAGTACCACCCTGCTCTGAGGCATAGGAAAGCGAGCTGGTGCCCGTAGGAGGTCTGAACTGCCCCGTGGCCGAGAGAAATAGCCGTCACGAACCTTTATAGGATTCTGTGACAACACTGTGACCACTGGCTCTCCATCCTTAGGCTGTAGAGTAAAAAGATGTAGAAGGAGAGATTGGATTCATGAATTCATGTTTAAACCTGCCAGCTACAACTGCTGAGACTGACACTGCTAAAACAAAAATAAATAAATGAATGAATGAATTAGATCATTTATTTGCATGTTGTACTCTAAATACTATAGATGAAAAGACATGCAAAGAAAACAAAATAAAAAATTGTCTGTATTAAAAATACTCACAGGAATGCCTATACCAGGAGCCTCTAAAATACAGAAGTCATCATTGTCAGTGGAACCTTCTGAACATTCCTCTGAGATCATGTCATGTACTTCAGTGGCTGTTACTACCAGATGATCAAGTTCAGACTCCTTGCCCTCTAGCACAGAGGAGCTAGCTTTTGGGCCTTCCCCAGGAAATAAGTACACTGAGACAGGTGAGCCTCGCTTTACTGAGGAAGGAGAGCCTGCAAATTCAAACAAAAGATGTAGATCATGAACAATCTGTAATCACTCTTAGTTTCTGAACTACTAGTTTGGTGAAGTGACAGTATGACTTATCCTTTTGTACTGAGAGCATATTAATAGCATATTGAGAGCAACAACAATATGATTAAGAAGAGGATTTTAAAACGGCATTCTAAAGATTACATTTCTGATTTGTAACTGGCTACCATAAACTGCTTTATATTATTATTATTTCCAGAGTAATGCTTTGAGGATTAGACACTAACAACGTGCAACCGCAACCAATTACTCATCAAGTAATCTTACCAAATTCTCCATCATCTTCATACAGCGTTCGTTCTGTGTCGATCAGAGCATCTGTGAGATCACACTGATTAATTTCGGCCGTCTCTGCTGGTGGACAGGGTGGTAATGATGCAGGAGCTTCTGAGAGCTGTGGAAAACAAATATCCTCATGTATCTGTGCATGTGGACTAAATTCAAATTCGTCATACAAATATGGTGTATTAAACCATTCAAATAGCCAAAAAATTTAAAACTGAGATGGTGAGGTGAGGATTTTGAGATGGTAAGTCACAAAACCTTACGTGCAGAATGAAAGGAAACAGCTTAATTATAAGCAGCAGTGGCATGGCACTGTGTAGTAATGACTTGGAACCAAAAGTGCAAATACAAACGGTCTGCATAGACATTTCTTCCTTCCAAAAATGTACGAAAAAAAATAAAATAAAAATAATACAAGACCCCAAACTTTATGAATGCAAATGGAAAAAAAAAATGGAAATAAATGTCTGGCGGAAAAGTTCAGTGCTGTTGGGGAATTAAAAGAAAGATATTAAAACCATCAAGCGAGGACTTAAGGCCTGCTAGTTAGCTTTGAAAGTAAAGATACTGGAATTAAAAAAAAATATATATATATATTTTGCAAAATACAACTACACAAGTGGATATGTTTCAAACTTGCTGCTAAACTCCATTGTCTTAGCCTCATGGTGAACAAAGGACAAAAAGATTCTTAGTCTCATCATATTCTGTTTTTTTGTGCTTGGACAAGACAAGGCTTAGTAGCAGGAGGCACTAAAACCTGATGTGGCACACTGAAAACATCCAGAGACATTCTTACCGGAAGCTTCTGTCCAGCAATCTCAGTAGGGCAAGTATGGCGAGGAGGTGGGTGCAGGTCCCCTTGACAGACCAGATACTGTAGCATATTAACTAAAGCAGCACAGGAGTCTGCACAGGTGTGCACGTGAACCACATTATTTGAACAGCGCAGCTCGAACAGTGGCTGAGTCTGAACACGAATGAAAAAAAAAGAAAAAATGCTGTAAATATAATATAGCACTAAAGCAGAAAGAAGGAAAAAAGAAAATCAGAATTTTGAGACATACCAGTTTGCCAGTGTGGTTGCCTTTCCAGGTAGTTATGGCCAGCTCTAAAAGATCAATGTCTAATACACACACATAATCTGTAGAAATTGAAAAATAACGGCAATAAATTATTTTTTGGGAAAAAACAAGACACTCTAAACATCACGGAAATGACATAGATATAACAGATCAACAGTACCTCGTCTCAAATCCACTGTCTCACTGTCACACTTATCCGTTAGGTACAATGCAGAGTCATCCAGAATGAATCTAGGAGGGTTTCAGTGCCGTACAGGTTAACCAATAATCAGTAACCAAATACACTCACAGCATTAAACACTGACAGTACCTGAGGTGAAAGGTGGAGGTATCCACAATAATGTTACTGGACAGAGAAAAGGATTCTGCTGTAAACAACACTCGCAATGGAAGATAGAGGGGTCTGAGTATGACAAAAAAGAAACCAGAAGAGAGAAACTGTGATATTGGGTAAAACACTTTTACAACCAGTTACTGTCATCACTGCTGCATGCATGATTCCTTCTGTGGAATCACACAGGAGGTTACACAACATTTTTGTGGTGTGTAAAAAAACAAAAACCTTCCTTAAACACTTTACCTGTAGTCAACTGCACAGGTGGCCAGGTGTGTATGCAACACTGTGATGATTGCAGGAGGTGTGTATCCCAAAATGTCATCATCAATAACATCCAGAAAGTCGACCAACTGATGGCAGAAAACAAGCACGAATTCTTTATATATACACACATGTACATAACAAATGCTGATACCTATGACACGCATATATCAATTACAAGAGACATTTTAAATGTCATCATCAATGACGTCCAGAAAGTCTTTGATGGGGGGGGAGGGGGGGGGGCAAACATTTTAAAAAGGCTTTACATCAGTGAATGACGATGACTCAGAGCCCCCTGCAATTGTTTCAGTAAACATTCAGCAAGTTGAACGCCTAATAGGTGAAAATCAACAGATAACTTGACGGCAACTTGCAGAAGAGACGCATCTGACAGTGGGAACTGTACCGACAATCATTCACATCTGTTTCAGACGTGAAGCAGGCAGTTTGATCAATGCTCCAGTTTACTGGGAAAACATTCCACCTTGATGGTATCCAGGCCCTACTGAAATGCTGGTCATTTTTACTAATAAATAAAGGTCATTTTTACTCTCATAACTGTGCTCTGTTATTCTGCACAATCAAAAGTCACCCTTTGAATTGAATGCACCTTGTATTTATGCCACTTGGAAGTTCAATGCATATGTTATTAATGTTACACAACTTCGCCCTCATTAAATCATTCAATCACATCTGTCCAACATTTTTCAGTAAGTAATACCTGCTCATGCCAACTGTGATTGGTCAATGCCACATGATGTCTTAAAGTAGCACCTTGGAGCCGTAACGCAACCAGGAACTCCTGAGTGGGGGAAAAAAGGACATTAACCAATATGGAAAAAATAAACGGTGTTACATTTACAGAAATAGTACACTGAAATTAATATTGGAACCTTGACATTGCGTTGGAGGTCTAGCGTGATTTTGATGGCAGTCGACAACATCTGACCACCTGCTCCTCTGCGACCCACACTGCTCACCCCCACTTCTGTGGGATAAATGGTAGGGTCCAGGTGGCTTGGGGGAGTAAACTTGGGCATTTCTAGTCGTGCTGGGATAGGGGTATCTGGAACCTCCGCTTTACAGAGAAAGGATGACAAAGACAGAGCTTTTAGTTTTGTTATAAACTGCATTTCATTTAAGAACTAATATCACATTGTTTTAGAACTACCCATGCATGTGGTAGACCTAGTAAACCCCTTCACATGTGGAGAGTTATATATTCTACTATACGTACAGTTAAACCTTGGACTGCGAGCATAATTCGCTCCGGGAGCATGCTTGTATATCAAAATCACTCGTTTATTAAAGTGAATTTCCCCATAAGAAATGATGTAAACTCAGATGATTCGTTACACAGTCCAAAAATATTCATATGAAAATAATTCATACAAAATGTAAAGTACAAAAAAAACAAATTAACCTCTTTCCAACACTGCTCTGTCAGAAAACTTCTTTAACAAGGATCCTCACAATCAAATGCTTGTGTTTTTTTAAAGAACCCATGTCAGATGTGGTCTCTCTTTGCTGTTATAATAACTTCCCCTCTTCTGGGAAGGCTTTCTGCTAAATTTTGAGACACGTCTGTGGGGATTTGCCCATTCAGACACGATAATATTGGTGAGGTTGGGCACTGATGTCAAGTGAGGAGATCTGGGGTAGAGTCAACATTCTAGTTCCTTCTGAGGGTGCTCAGTGGGGCCTCACCAGCCTTGGAAATCCAAGTCAATGACATTCTGCAACAGGTTTGGACTTTAGTGTACAGGCTCCACTACACCAATGAAGGGAATCTTTGATGCTAAAGCATATAAAGAGACTAGACAATTCTACCCCCCCAAATTCAGTTTGCGGAAGACCCTGTGATGTCAGTCAGATGTTTGCTTATGTTTGGCCATTATTAAATCGGTTTGTAGAGCAAACTGTATTTCTTTTTCTTACCTTTATGATAGAGTTCAACCTTTTTGCTCTCTATAGTGACAAAGTTTAAATTGGGATTATTCTGGTGCTGGGTAACACTGAAAATCCTCCCGCCTTCTAAATCTAGCAGCAATTCTCCATGGCCCAGTTCCACCCTCCGTCCTGCTTCATTCTGTGAGAGAAGAATACAAGTGGACAGGAATCAAAGGTAAGCTCTTGATTATACTTGATTCTGATAGCGCATCTTATAATTAGCTTACCTTACTGTCTGTCAAAGCCTGCAGGCGACCTTTGCCAATCAATACAGTTAGACTGAGAAAACTGAGGGCGTGGTTTGTTTGAGGCTCTGGTTGCTCTCTTTTCCTTGGCTCATTGTCTGAATAGAACTGAGGTTCATCCTCTTCCGAATCGGAATCTACACTCAGATTAAAGATTTTAGAGAAAATAGCTTAGAAGTTTTTTTTAAATACACCAAGACTGCATTCTAATCGTCATTCAATGCCTCACACACTCTCACCAATGCTTATTATTTCCTGTTTTATTCTTTGTATAAATGGTGTTAGTCTTTCGACTGCTCCCGGCAAGGATATTAATTTAAATATTTATTCTTTACTGAAATGAAAGAGCATTCTTCTTATCCATAGAACTACAGTGCAAGGCAACTATTGTAAAAATCTATCGTCGTAATAATAATAATAATAATAATAATAATATCAGGTGTTAAAATATTCAGTTTCCATAAATAGTTCCTTTAACAAGCTTCCTAATTACCAACAGTTTTTACACTGATGGTCATACTTGACTTATGCACAACAGAATACTTTCACACAGTAAAATTAAATGTAAATAGACAAAACATGTAATTCATGGCAGAATTTCAAAAAACAAAAATCATTATTGGCCCCTCTAAACCATTCAGCGTCCCCTAGCAAAGAAAACCAGTTTAAAGCATATCACAAATTTGATCAACTTATCTGATCTTTTATTTGCAATTAGATGACTGACCAAGTCTGAAGGCAGATTTGCAGAGCTGAAACTCGTCGTCGTCTGATCTGCGCTGCTGCACAGGGCTGCGAGTGATATTGGAGGGGGGTTGAGGAGGAGGAGGAGGAGGAGGAGGAGGAGGTGGTGGTGGGGGCTCCCACATCAACAAATCATTATTGATCCTGAGGAAGGAGGACACAAGTGAACTAAAACATTCCAATACTGTTCATTTTCGGGCAAAAGAAGAAACTCATAAGAAGGAAAATACAAAAATGTGATAAACAAGAAATGAGGAAAAACGGTAACAAATATGTGGCTGTCACAAGAACAAAAGTACACAGTCACACTAGTACGAGAACAGCACAGACAAGTGAAGGGTGAGATAGATTCACTGCTTGCATTATCATTTGAGAACAATCTAACAGACTGAACATTTTTATTAAATTTATATATACGTTCTAAAAAACATAATACAGAACAACAGAAAAATTATAATTTTAAACAACAGGGATATAATTCCTTTTACTAAAAAAGTGGGAAAATGTTAATTACTGTTTATTTTTAAGAAGCATGCTAATAATTCTGCAGGGCAATATATCAAATAAAAAATAAAAAATAAATAAAAAATAAAGAGCAAAAGCTCATGCCTGTTGTAGATGCTTTGAAAGGCTTCTTTACTGGGTAAAAGGATGTAGGCCACAGGGAGTGTGATATCCACTACATACTGACTCTGAGCCACACACTGAGACTGGAATTCCTTCATTTCCTCAGGATCTGCGGGGATTACCATCTAAGTAAGACAAGTGGAAGAAAGACAATGGAAGATACTGTAGTTGAGTGACTAGTTGAAAATAACAGGATTGAAAAAGGTTAAAATGACATGGATAAAATTAGAAAAATGACAAAGTTGTCTACCTCTTCGGTCTCAAACATTGTGCAGTTGGAGGAGAAGGGGGAGCTGTTCTTCTCTCTAAGCTCACAGGGACTTTCCATAGACACGAAGCCAAACCCCAAATCCCTGTTCATACCAACACTTACACCCCCTGGACCATCTGAGTCTGCTGCTCCACTTACATACACCACAATTCTACAATAAAATAAGAAAAAAAAGCAAAAACAAAAAACAATAGTGGTTTCAGAAGTAATTTAGGACCAATCAGTACCTACTGCGAGATAACTATAGTTTTATGTTTCTAAGAAAACTACATTATATACAGTCAGTGCCCACACAGACTCACTTGGGTATGCTGTCTGGGTTCTGCATGTTGGAGCCCTTTTGTACACAGATGCAAGGGAAAGAGCCTCCCTCCCAGCCCTCATACACTCCTTAGAGAGAGTGAAACAATAAACAACAATCACACGTCATGAACAACAGGCACTATAGGGGGTCAAATTAGAAGCATATAGTTTTCTCATTAAAGATAAAAGGAAAAGTGATTATGTCTAATTAAAATGTATAAGTGAGTTGGTTCTCCCTACCATGCATGTCATTGAAGCTTGCCTCCAGCAGCTTGGTGAGTTTAGTTGTGGAGGTGGATGGCACCTGCTGCTGGAGGTCCGATCCCTGCTGAGACTTCAGTTCTAGATTGCACATCTCCAGACTCAGGAGCTCCTTACGCACAGCTCGTTCATTAACAGGTCTTCTCTGATCTAAAGGTCGGAGGTCAGGAATGGGAAAACGAAGCTTCAGCACAGCGTGGGGAGAGAGGAGAACAAGAGAGGTGTGCAGCTCCAGCAATGGAGTCTATGGAGAGATAAATTAACATTAGTTGAAAGATATAAAGAAGCAATATAGTCGAGTGAAAAAGCCTACATCCATTGCTGACACACAAAGCATACAGAATTTCAGGTCAGCACCTGGGAATTTCCTGGCTTTTTCGGCTGGCTAGGACAGTGGCTCAGGGCCTGTGTGATGCTGTCCAGTCTGCCCAGTATGTCCAAGTCTATCTCAGTGGAGAGCTCACCCAGCTCTACACGTAACGAGCAGTCTCTGCGCACTATTCGCTGCTTTGATCCACTCTGCAGAACAGACCAAACATGAAAATGCTTTGAAATTATAAAACAGGGGCACTGAACTAATATTTCTAAATGTGCAACATACTTTCTTATAAATGTAACATCTGTGAAAATCTATGAAAAACCCTTTATGACTGAATCTCATAGCTTTGTAGCCAGTCTCTATTCCAATAAGCTGCCTCTACTCTAGCTAAACGATTTGTATAAATGCATATAAGTGGATAAACCACAACAGGGAATCTGTTGTAGAACCCAAGCTGGTTCATGTTCAAAACCATTAGACAAGCAACAGTACATGATTAGCTCTGCTGAAGCACTGTGGTGGGTTCATAGTACGTAGTACAAATGGACAAGTACATTCAGATAAATCACCTTGCGCTGCTGTTTTTCTGTCAGAACGTGGTGAATTTGGGCGCAAGGTCTTGCAGTCGCTCCCACAGTAAAGTGACCAGCATTTTTGAACTGCAACAGCTGAAGAAACACACACAATATATATATATAGTTAGTACCTTCTTTAAGAGTGAAAGATCAGCTCTGGGTGTGTACTACGCACTAATGTAGTGGCTGCTGGGTGTGAACAGCTTTTTGAGGAACAATAGAGGATAAATTATGTTGTATACATGTATTTATATACTGCACACACACACCATACTATTTAAATTATATATATATATAGTACAATTGTAATAATTGAAGTAATAAAGTAATAATTATTTAACAATTAACCTACATGGCCAAAAAAGACACCATTTGATTTAAATAAGTGAGCACTGTTTGACTGCAGTAAGTTATTGCTTCTTGCATCATTGCTTATTGCTTGAACAATATGTTGGAAAATTTACACAATGTGACAAGAACTGGGATTCTGGGAAGAAAAGGATTGGGACAGCAGGGTGGCCATAAGAAAACCACTTTCTAGTTAGGCTAATCAGAAAACAAAAGGCTTCAGAATTTTCCACAAAATTTGCTAGAGAACATGAAGATTGGCCTTCAAGAAAACGGAAAGCAGTCATGTCTGATGAGTCCAGATTTACCCTATTCCAGACTGATGGGCGCATCAAGGTGAGGCAGAGGGGAAGTGCATGAAGCATGATATGTTTACCATTTAGCCATGGCTATGAAATGAATGTATAATGAATGAAGACTGAACAAAGTAAAAGTTGTGCATTACAAAAATGAATATTGAAAGCGTATTACCTCAGTGTACTGGGGATTGTCTGCCTCGCAAAGACACTCCAGCAATTCCAATCTGCTGAAGGAGAGGTCAGAAGTCATTGAACGGGCATAACGCCCAGAGCTACGCATCTCGCATGCTACCTGCACCGCTGCCCCGGTTAGCCTGAAAAAGAAAAGTGTGTTAGTCAATAAAAAGAGTGCTTATATTCTTACCTAATACTCAAGGAATAAACAGAAAAGTGTAAAATCAGTACAATTTGTACCTAAGATGTGAGTGAGGGCATGCTTTGGCAAAGCTACCCCTCAGGTTCTCAAAGTCTCTCTCACTGAACATGCTGTCCTTGAAGAAAGCTAGCTCATGGAAGAACACCTGGGACACCTTCGCCATTGAGGACAGATCATCAGGGTCCTGAGACGGCTCCTGTTCCAGAAGAACCAGTGTCATTCCACCCAGAGAGAGCCGGAGCAAACAATCAGGCTTCATGGCTTCTGACTGGCCAGTGTGTGTTGATCGCCCTGTTATATAGAAAAGTGAAGAAACAGAAAATATATATATTAAATAAAGTCAGAAAGGCAAAAATGTAGTTCGGTAACTAATGAGGGTAACATACGTGGCGGCTTGCTACATTGAGGCAAACTAGATAAAGTTCCTGGTACAGGATAACGTCTGGGGCAGTTAAGCATTCCCTAAAAAAACAAAAACAAAAAAAAAACATTTATTACATATAAGAAACATACTACAGAATTCAGTATACATATTAGCAAAAAACCCTAGCAAATAGTAAGCTACAAATGCCATATAACATTTAAAACAGGCAACAGGAAAAGCTGCTGTCTAATTCTGTTAGAAAGTTTAACAAAAGGCTTCTGTAATTTCAAGACTACTGCAGTTTTGCAATTTATCTTGCAATCTTTATGCGATGTGAGATCAACACAACAACGCGACACTTTGCCGTATAAAATTGAGGAAGAATTGATCACATGAACATGAGATAAAACAGAAATGTTGCCAACAACTGTGTGACTTTTTACTGAGTGTTCAAAACACCATTAGAATTCTTGTTAGAAGATATCATTGACCATATCCTTAGACATTACTTAGCCTGTATTAATCTACTTATCTAGTTAACCATATAATATTACAGTAGAATATCCACAATTTAGACTTGCTTTAGACAAGCAGATTGGAGCTTTAAATCCCGTGTTGTTTGTTAAAAAATAAATGTGTCCCCTATATTTCATACAGCAGTAAATCTACTGTATGACCATGAAAAATATGGTTACATAATTAATTCTGAAAATGATAATACACTGTCTGGCCAAAAAAAAAGAGTCACTGCTTCAGATGGGTCAAATTATTAGGGCAAACAAAACATAAGAACTGTCCAGTGCATTATTAAAAAAATTGGAAGACTAATACTGAACCATTAACTTCATGAAAGAAGTGTGGTCAGAAAATAAATAATGAATGGCATTAATCAGAGATCACTTTAACAACGGGTGAAGTTTGACTGTAAATTTTTGATATATATTTGAAAGTCAAAGTAACAGCATTTCCACACACAATGCAAGAAGAACTCACAGGACTGTGTCTAAATTGATTTTGGAGTCAGTGTGGCGATAAGTGAACTGCCACCCAAAAGAATAGCGATTCATAAATGAATCGATGTTTCCTCCATATTTAATAAATATTGACTTAACTTTTGGACTTAACTCTGTGCAAGGCAGACAGTAGCTTACTACATAATTATATGCATAGGTGACATGCAATCCATCCAACATTAGTTTTTGTTCCGTTCCTTTTTCAAATTTAATTCTGGCCCAAATTTTGTGTGTGTGTTCTAAACAGTTGTGTGGTCATATGAAAACTGCAGTTTAACCACTGGACTTTGGGGCAATAGAAAAAGGTCATGTGGTCTGATGAGTTCAGACTGACCCTATTGCAGAGCGACGGGGACATCAAGGAGCAAAGCACATGAAGCAATAATTTCATGTTGCACAGTGTACAAGCTTCTGGAGGCAGTGTTATGATCTGGGTTTGCTTCAATTGGTCAGGTCTAGACTCAGCAACATTATGTGGCAATAAAATTAAGTCATCTGATAACCTGAATGTACTGAATTACAAGGATCAATGGAGTTTTCCCTTTGCCAATAGCATCGGCATATTCCAGGACTCAAACTGTGAAAGAGTGGTTATGGGAGCATGAAGAAACATTTTTGTGTGTTGAAATAAAAAAGCTAAATAAAGTCAAACAAAATATGTGTGACTGATTTTTCTTTTTGGCCTGACAGTCATAAAAATGCCGCATTTTTCTGGGTCTTGCACAGACCTGTGGAGACAGGGGGTGTGTTGGAGCCAGGCTGCTTTGGCTGTGTATTGAGGACTCCATGTCACTGTCTGAGAGCTCACTTCCTGAGCGTGTGGACATCACACTGCTAGTCATACATCCAGGTCCCATAGAGTAAAACATCTCTGAAATGCAAAAACAAACAAACAAATTTTAAGTATATGCCACAAACAACTGTTTTTTTTATGGTATTAAGATGCCAGAAAATCACAGATGATTTCTATAGGCACAGAAGTACATACAATATATTCCATAAGTATTTGGACATAATTTTGCTTCTGTACACCACCACAATAGATTTTAAATGAAGCAATTTTAAAATGATTGAAGTGTAGACTTTCTCCATACTATTCTCTTCGCATGCTTCTGGTATAAGTTAATGTTGATTTCATATGAATTTTTTTATATTACTTTTTCTAATCTCCATTGTCTGTTGTTGACTGTTTATGACTGTAAATAATTGATTTATCCAATACTACAGCTTCAGCTATCACTTATATCTCTAAAAACTTTTGTCCTTAATTTGTCATGAAATGGCTGCATCATTTCAAGTCTGTTGTGGTGGTATGCAGAAGCAAATGATTATGGACTGTATACATGGACACGCACCTCCATTCTCCAGGGTGCAAATGTAAGGCTCTGTGTTTAGCTCCAGATCTCTATCTGTTGAATCCACACTGAGTTGCTTACTGAGGTCCTCTTCTATCAACTTCAGATCATCTGAACCCAGAGGCCTGCTATGATCATTACCACCATGTGTATTACTGCTACCCTCTGAAAGAAGGAGAGATAAATGAACAATCTTGTATAAAAGTGTGACACCGAGACAATTCTAGAGACAATTAATATAGCTGACATTATATCACACAAACCTGAAAGCATATCAAATTGAAGTGAAAACCCTTCAATCTACTGTTTTCACATTACTTGACCTGTCATACTATATATATAGAATTGCAAGCTGTGAAATTTGAGCCAGAATTAAATAACACACTTGAAAAAGGAAACGAAACAAAAACTAATGTTGGAAGAACTGGTTTGCATGTCACCTATGCATATAATTATGTAGTAAGCTACTATGGGCCTTTCGCAGAGTTGGAGACTTAAGTCCAAAAGTTAAGTCAATATTTAGAGGAGAAAACGATTCTGTTATGAATCGTTATTCTTTTGTGTGGCAATTCACGTATCGCCACACTGACTCCAAAATCAATTTGTCTTGTTTTTTTTTTTTTGATGAGATGAACCGGTCTATTGGCAAATGACCAGAACTAGCTGGTTTTTAGTTTGATTGGCCATGAGCGGTGACCGATCGATCAGTCTCACATATAAACTATTCTGTACTGAGCGCTCACACTAGTCTTGCGATCAGACCAGTCTCGGAACGCTGCAAGTGCTAATCAGTCAAAAATCACGTGTTAGAAGCCACATGCACCTGTTCACTGTTAAATTGAGACTTTGGAGGTGTTTGAGGAGGTAAAACATTGCTGCTCCTTTATATTCCTACAGGTAAACTACTTTTTACTTTTACACATTTTCATCTCATGTGGTTGGAGTGAATTATTTGCTTAGTTTGTTTAGAAATAATAATTATGGCACATGAAAGAGATATGCGCTGCTGCTAAATGTTAAACTCTTGTATTTAAAATTATTTTGTATTGTTTCAATTCTATTCTTGTTTTTTTTAGTGAAGAAAACTAATGTAATAAGGAACAGAAAATACATTAAATTACCTTTTTTTAAATGTTTAAAATCTAAAATCGGGTAATATATTATCGAATCAGGATATTTATAAAAATCGTGATACTTATAAAAGCGCAATTTTAATCAAATTGGCTACTAAGAATCGTGATAATATCGCATCAGGAGGTGACTGGTGATTTCCATCCCTAATATTTATGTAGAAACATTACTTATATTACTTTTCAGACATGGACATGGATGCTTAATTTGATTTGTGCCCTACTGCCAGAGTTTGAAAATTAACCACATGTACTTGGCTTGGCACCTGGCATGAGCAGCTCTCAAATGACTTCTGAATGGTGCGTAAGCTTAGAGTTGAACCCCTTATTAGGTTGTTAGATTTAAACTAACAGGGCATCCTAAATTATAACAAAAAATGACTACCCTCATATTTCTACAAGACTATACAGTACATGAAAATTCAAGATGTACCTTTTAGACATTTTTAATTACTTCATTTTTAAACTCAATCCTAATCTAATTCCGTAGGAAACACTGCAATCCCCACAGATTAGTTATAATACAAATTTATGAAGCAAAATTATTTGAAACAGCATTAGGGGAAAAAAAGCTGTCGAAAACATAGCTTGCCTCTCTCGGTCATCACTTAAAAACTTCACCACTAAAAATACAATGTCAAATATGGGTTGTACAAGTTATACAACCCAATATGGTGCACAACAAACATTACATATTTTTTTATAGATTCAATTCTTAATATCAATTAACCAATTAGTGTATGTAAATCATTAAAATTCCTAAAATGAAGTGACACACAAGACATGTTTAATGAAACTTGGTCATTCTCTTTGCTAAGTGTTTATAGGTGTAATATTCAAAAGCAATATTATGTGTGAACTACAGTACATTAGTCATTGTTCTTTAATTGTAGAATCATACTGGCAAGAATGTTACCTGTTTCAATGCAAAGAGCAGTCAGGAGGTCGGTTAGGTTAGTGATCTGATTGGGAGAGAGCAACAAGTGTAGACACCCCACCTTTCCATCTAGCTCCAGCTAAAAGAATGGAAATAGGGAGGGATTTAAAACAACATTCAATATTCAATTAATGCCTGTTGCACAGGGAGAGCATCAAATCTGCTCAGGTAAAATGAGAGAGAATAAATATATTATTTCAAAAAGCAAACCTTGGGCCCGGGAAGCATGTCATTCTGCTTGATTTTAACAGTGGTCTCCATGAAACCAGAGCAGCTTCCAATGACTAGAGGTCCAATATGTGGCCGTAACGGTTTGGGTGTGCTATCATTCTCTTCATCATCACAGTCCTCAGTGTGTTCATGAACAAGACTCTGAAAACAGAATATATATTTTTACAAAAAAACATATTACTGTATTCTAACTGATCCCATAAGAATTCAGACTGAGGAAAAAGCCTTTTTTCTATAGTATAAAAGTTGTGTAATCAGAGAATCCTGCTAAAATGAGGTGTATAACACCGACAAGATGTCAGACAGATTTAGAGTTGCTATTGACAACTAGATTTATATAAAATAAAATAAAAACTCTTCTTACCTGTGGCTCTCCAAGAGTCTCATAAAGCAGCTGTACTGAGTTGAGCTGAAGAATTTTATGCAGGAAGGCTGGAGGCTGGTGTATATCTACAGGCACTGTTTGGCTGGAGTCTCTCACAGCTTCATCACAGTACTCCAGCCTGTAGAACAAGCCCAAAGCATAAAACTTACAGACTCTGGTTTACCTTACAAGCAAGATGTTCAGCTGCTAGAACAACTAACCCCTTATTGAACAGTGACATTTTTTGTTGCTGTTATATGGTGTAGTGGTGTAATGCCAGACAATATAACAAGACTAATAGATGTTCAGACCGGTGACAAGAAGAATCAATGTTGCAGGTTTCACACAGTTCTTACCGTTTAATTTGCATCTCTAAGGCGACCCCATCCTTAGCGTCAAGGGGATGGTGCTCAATTCGTACTATAGTGTCCAGAAATGTGACTTTTATACGTCGCAGAACTGTAGAGCACAGAAAGAGGACAACATATTAGACTGTATTTACATGCACAAGCCACATACAGTACTTAGCTTTTGCCAAGCAGATACATTTTCATTGATGAGAACAACAGGTTAATGACATGTACAGATTTTGGCAGTACTGCAAAGTCTGGGTTACTTCATGTGATTGTGTGCATCCTCAGAAACTAATAGCTCTCTACACAGGACAGTCATACCTGGTGACTGATGGGGTGGCATAGCCTACTGTAGCTGTGTTTCAAATTATATATATAAATAATATTTGATACATTTAGAGAATACTGTTTACATAAACTGAATTTTCAAGTTATTTATGTGCAATAGATTTTTTATAAACCTCTTATGAACATTGATTTGTACATTAAAAACTTGTAAAAATGCATTGTACAGAAATCACTTTATACTTGAATCATAAGGACACAGGAAGGTGACCTACTGAGGTTTTAACTCTTATCTGCCCTTAGTAGATAAAGTTTTATTCCTAAAGTGGCACAAAAAGTCTGTTACATGGTCGAGTCTGTTAACATGATGTAAAGTCATTATTAACCTCCTGAGACCTGGACTCTACTGTTCACTACACTGCATTTCCTGCACAATGTTTCTATTTATCAGCAGGTAATAACTCTGAATTTAATGAGTGTCATCTAACTGTGACTAAATAATTATATCTGATTGTCTCCCTCCTACCTTAATTAATAAATAAAAATATTTTATAGGAAAATCAAAAACCATATCACCAATTAAAATTTTTGTTTATTAAATAAAAAAGGGTTTTTTATTATTATGCGCACAATACTTGAAGCACCTGCTGTAGAAGTGGCTGTAAAGGGGCTATTACCACTGAAATTATTGCACATGATTATGTGTGCATTAATATACATCTGTGATTTGTCTGCAAATTGACACTACTGGGAGAGCTGCAGTAAAAGAAAATAAATCAGCATCTTCCAACCCAAGCAGACCTGAGAATTCAACATCTCAGGGAGTTACAGTTAAATTATTTCTGACTGACAGCCCTTTGAAATGCCACTTTTAAATAACATTTTGGGAATGCGCACCTGTCTCAATGGTCTGTGCAAACATTTCCAGCCCCTCCAATGGAGCAGGCGGCTCTTCCGATGCCTCAGGTGGGTCCTTCAGACACTCCTGGGCCAGCTGCATGCTGGAAGTCATACATGAGGACCAGCCTTGGGAGTCCCATGTACCACCTACATAAAGAAATCATAAAAAGAAATCGTGATAATTAACACAATCCACATGATCAATATATATATTACTAGGAAGATGTCACCAAGGTGCTTTTAACCCACTGGTTCTGTCCTTGGGTCTGCATGTTATCTGTAGCCCAGTGACTTCAAGTGTGCAGTGGTCAGTGACAAGCGCTGCCCATGGGATTGTTACTTTTATACGCTGAACAAAACCCTCTACGATCTCCAGAGGGGCTGCGAGGGAATCCAGCAGCTCATTTACTGACTGAAAGAGAGAACAGGTAAAGACAAATCATCACTGACGATTACATGACTTTCAAAAAGCTCCTGGAAATGACTTTGTCAATTATTAGTTCTAGGCCCTGAAAAAAAACATCTTGGTTCTTCTAAGAACATGATGAGGATGAGGACTTTTATTCTCAGCGTTCCTAGAAAATTGCGAAACACTACTCGGATGTGTTTCATGGTTAGGGCGCTAATCTATCTCCTGTAAACTCACTCACCCACACGTCGAGGTTGATTTCTGTAATGACACCGCTGCCATTGTACAAGTCCAAACTCAGCTGGTCCAAACTCAAACGTTCTTCCAAGAAGTGTCCGAGGTAATGCTGTAAAAGATAGCGACAGGCCCGCTTCTTTATCGAGCCTGACCAAGGGAAGAGCCACCGAGACATAGGGCCAGAGAGACTAGGGTGTGGGACTGACAAGGTGGCGGAGGAGGAGAAAGAAAACGACCGAGACAACAGTCCCCCGGGAACTGCATAACAATCAGCACTAACTCACGAGGCACAATGCAGAGGTGAAACGGGAGGCTAGCGTCAGCCTGAAGGGGCTAGCTGCATACACTGGCTAGCTAACTTCCTTCTCTTTAACACAAAGATTCTGAATTTGTTCGAGACAGGACAGCTATCTGTCCGGTATAGTTTTTAAAGAGCGACAGTCTTCTTACAACAGGTCGTTCCACAAAACCAGTCTTTACTCGTAAATTAGTATATTTCTGCCACCAGCGACAGGTCCCCCCCGCGTTCCTCCTGACAGGGTTGTTTATTGTTTTCATACTGAACCCTGATAGAGACGAGCAACGTCATTGCGTCACACGGAGGCACGTCATGGGAAAGGCGGTACGCCATTTTGAGAAGGTCAGAAAACAACTTTTCAAATTATTTCAATAACGTGCTTACAAGTTGAGCAAATCAGCCTCCTGCTTCTATTTATTCTCAAGTCAGTCCACAATGATTAATATACAAATTCAATTCAAACTGCTTTTTAAGACGAATTCTTGTGCTTGATATAAGCTAGAATGGCGCAGCACGTTGGTGCAGTAAGCAGCATCACTACCTCACAGCTCCTGAACTGGGACCAGGACTCAGGTTACAGTTTAAGAATTTTCCTGTTCATTTACTCTCCATGTCCACATTGTCTTTTATCTAGAATCAGCAACTGTTTTAACCTCACTCTTATTGTCTGTTTCTCACAGTTCTGTTCATTCTTGCCTTCTTCTTATCAAAATTCTCATCACTTTCTCCTCTCTCCCGGACTCCGTCTTGGTTTGGTTTCTCGTGCTGATATGTATTCATTTTTTGTTTGTTTGTTTCATATCAACAAACCATACATTTAGAAAGGAAACATTTCTTTATTTGGCCATTTAGAAAGGAAACATTTCTTTATTTGGCCTCTTTACATGGCCACACTAAATTGTAAATGAAACACTCAAGATAGGGGTCATTGTGGCCCTGTACCCAGGGTCAAGGGTTTGATTCCCGCCTTGGGTTGGTGTGTGGAGTTTGCATGTTCTCCCCGTGCTTGGTGGGTTTCCTCCAGGTACTCCAGTTTCCCCCAACACATGCAGATTTTCCAAATTGCTCATAGTGTGTGAAATGAGTGTCAGTTTGTGGGATGTGCATGTGTGCTCTGTGATACGATTGGCAACCTGTCCAGCCCGCCTTGTGTCCAAAGTTTCCTGGGATAGGCTTCAGGCCCCATGTGACTGTGTACAATGAAAAGCAGCATAGAGGATGAATGAATAAATGAATGAACTGTCACTATATGTGTGAAGACCATGAGTCACCATTTTCAGCTTTAGTTTAAGAGGTTTGACAAAAGTGTGGCATTAACCATTCAGTAAGTACAGCCATTTTTACAAACACACAAACATAAATAAGAGAACAATGCATTTGGTAGCTGTTCACTCAAATTGTTAACATGAGGTTCAAAGAGGTGTCTATGCAAGCTATCATGAAGCTGAAAAAACTAAATAACCCCATCAGAGATAGCAAAAGCATTAGGAAAAACATATGGATTTGATTGCATAATAATCTATTTTTGTATCGAAAAAACAGAATTATGGTACAGTGCCTGAGACCTTTAAGCCATGGGATACACAATAACAACAATTTTATTACTGTTTTAATGGTTTATCTAACAAGGTTTGTGCTGTCCTGAGCGGACACAAAATAATAAATACTGTACACAACGGTAACAGAAAACAGAAGTGTTCTTAATGTTTAATTCTCAGTCCAGCCAATAATACAATAATAATAATAATCCAACAATAACAACATTAAGAAACATGAACACCAAAGAATATAAAACAATTAAATAATGGGAAAACAATGTTCCTTTCTAAACACAGCAATCTCCTTTGTGAACTATTAGGTTCCCGCCACATTAGGTTCCATCCCCTGAGTCTGTTGCAAAATAGAGACGCATCATAAACACAATAACTAAATACAACACATTTATCATTCAATTATATTACTATTATATTACTTTCCATATAAATTCTGTGGTATGAGTGGTATGACTGAAACATTAAGTCTCACCTGGAGTTTTGTGAAGAGCTGAAAAGCTCTGATGAAGTCCCAGTCATGCTGTTGCAGCCACCTGAGACAAAAATAAATGACATTAAAAATAGGCATTAAAGATTTTGTTGAAAGTTGCTTTAAGCATAATCATAACTATAATTTTTTCCCCCTACACATAAGGGTGTACTTGGACGGGTCACCAAAGTACATTTGCCTACCCTTTTTAAAAATCTGAAGAACGGAAGGACGATGCCATCTGCAATCGCTTAACTAGTAGCGGACAGTTCTCTCTTGTCAACACCATATTCAACTCATCACCTCAACACCATATTATTATGTTATGTTATGTCGTGTTTGTCGCACTGTCACTTTGTTGTTGCTCTTGTTTGCACATTTGCACATGCACTTTATGCTGTCTTGTCTGTAAAAAAAAAAAAAAAAACCTGTAGATAGTCTTCCTTAGCTAGTTTAGTTTTTCTGTTAATTTATGTTGTAAATTTATGTTGCATGTAGCACCTTGGTCCTGGAGGAACGTTGTTTCGTTTCACTGTGTACTAACTGTATATGGTTGAAGTGACAATAAAGCCGACTTGAACTTGTACCCATTTATTCTCCTACTGTGAGACCGGTGTACTGAGAGACTGTAAATGCAGAGAATGTCAGCAGCCGTAAAAAGAATAAGAAGGGCGTACTGACGTGATGGCTAAAAATGCTCTGGGTTTTAAGGTCTACTTGCTCTGACAAACAGTGGTTTAGTTCTTAATTTATTTACTTCACATATGGGTAGACAGAGAGGAAGGTGAGTGGATTGGATCTCTGAAATGTGAGAAGTAGCAAAAATCAAAATATTATACCATATTATTAAAAATTATTATGCATTTCTTGTTGATTTTATGTACTAGACCACTTTTGAGCTGGCAGGTAATGTCTAACCGTTCTGTTCACTGCCACAAGTATATTTCAGCTGCTATATATACACACACAGCTATATACATATTTCCATTAAGATCTCAACTTGCCTTTGGGACCACTCGAGATCCATCTGAGATTTCTGGGAGAAGGTAGTGATCATCTCCTGCTGGGTGGGAGAGTGGGTGGACACAGGGCTGCTGGACGGGGTCGGTGCAGCTGTGGCGAATGCACGGCAGATCTCTTCAGTGGTGGCGTTCCTCACAAATAGGGCATCATTGACTAAACAGATCCTATAAGACAAAAACACATAACACGTCTATCAAAATGACTTTTGGATGCTTACAAAAAGAAACAAGACAAAACTTGGACCAGGAGTGGACAAATCTTTGTACTGTGTGGCTAAGAATACTAAATTCCAGCCTCCGAGTGGCGCAGTAGGTTAAAGCACTCGCCCTATCATCTGGGGATCGCAGGTTCGAACCCCGGGTGGTGCTGTTTTCCTCTCACAGCCAGAGGCACAGAGAGAGCTAAATTGGCCGAGCTCTCTCAGCGGGGAGGGATGAGAGGTATTAGTGTTCCCACATTAACT
>JAQQZT010000002.1:19552508-19567522 GCA_030068275.1 Clarias platycephalus | reverse complement strand
GAGTCAATTCAATTCAAATTCCAACTCATGAATTGAATGGCGGCCAATTCTCAAATTCTGAATTGTGCACAAGCCTGGTGCCAATATTAAATGACAAACAACTCTGCATGATTGTTATCCAATGTTCAGAGAACTACAGTTAAATACAGGATTATAGATTGGTTTCATTTCTATTGTGAGAATCACTTTATGGGGCATCAAAATTTACTTTTATAACATTATTCTACAAGCCTTTGCTTAAAATACAGATCGAACAATATATTTCCCCACCGGATTTGGTTGAAATTTATTTTACAGTTTGCGTCCTGTTCTCTTCTTATTTGCCAGTGTTTAAATTGTGAACTACTTTTATTTAGCCTTTTGCTTGGGTTTGCGTTGACTTTGCTTGTGTATATTTCATGTTTTTTATAATATAAATAATATAATAAATATAAAGTGACTGGGTTTCACAAAATGTTCACGGTAATACTCAAAGTTCCTGCAAATTACAGTATATGAAGAGGAAAAGGTAAAATTTTACATTAGTTAGTATTCTTATGTGTACATTTACACACATTAAGGAACATAAATAGGATACAACTGTGTTTATGAAATTACAGGATGTTTATGAATACTTTTTTTTTTGCGTAAAGGGTCACATGACATGATTTATGGATAAGTCTATTCATCTTGATAAATAAAATAAGGCCAGTTGTGTTTTGGCTGCACGCAGTGTTTGGGTCAGATCAGACTCTAAAGCAAAGTGCTAGAGGAACACACTATGTCTGAGTTATGCCTGCATTTTCTATACATTCTGTTGAGTAAGCATGTAGATTGCTAGTCATTAGCCTTTAAGGAGATCAGACAGGCTGCACAAGTCTTGAGATCAACCAGGTAATAAATTCCATGATGATTTAGGGGTTATTATTTAATTACAATTATGTATCATTATTTTGTAGTAATAACAGTGATTTAACTGTTAAAAAAAACAACAAAAAAAAACACAAAATACACTGTTTTTTTAATTGATTGACCATGTATGCAATGAATATGTTGTATATTATATACAGTACATCTACATATATACAGGATATTTGCAATTACTTTATCCAGCATCAGTCCATATGGTTTGTAGTTGTAGGCTCCATTACGTAGTCTGTTGTTGCCTCATTAGTCTGAGGTTGGTGTTGAGTAAGTTCTGACAATACATGTTCTGTCTGTGATTGGTGGGTCTCCAAGTCTTGTCCCCTAACCTCAGTAATAGCAATATGCAGAAGAGAGATGAGGGATGCCAGCCCAAATAGGTAACCATCTTCATGGTTTCCTTCAACCCATGGAACGTCATGATTCAAATGCATGTTACTGGGCACTGGTGTGGTCTTCCCAAAATCAATCATCCATATGTTGGCTTTGTTGGTAGGGCGATCGTGGACGAAAAGAAGAGAGCCACCTATTACCTAGGGGAAGGATAGAAGGAAGGATGGGCTATTGTTAAGAGGGCCATATTAATAGAAGAGTGAGTGGTACACCTAAGAGTAGAAAAATAAGAGAAGAACTAATAACTCTACTTAACCTCATGGCTTTGGAAAAAGGCAGACTCCTTTAATGTCTCTTTCAGCGCATCCAGTCTGGACACATAGGCTTCCTAACATGCAGGAGATTATTATAGACAGGAATACAGGAATATTTAGATAGCAAGTACCTTATGGACCTGTCCAGTAAGGCTAAAACTCAGGCTGAAAATTTTCCACAAGGGGGAGCTTTTAGCACTTGGAAATGAAAGACATCAGACATTCTGCTCTTTCTAAATAATAATTGCTGACAAATGTTTAAAATTCTAAAGAAATCCAACAGATACTGTCAAATGTATGAGGAATCCATCACAACTGAATGTGCTTGTTGAACATCCCTTTCCTAAACCATGTGCATTTAATATGAAGTTAGATCCTCTTTTGTTGCTGTAGCCCTTAAAGCTCAGAGCATTTGAGCTATTATTATTATTTTTTGAATAAACATTTTTGCAACTTCAATTACAAATTCCGGTAGTGGTCAAATTTATCTTTTATAAAAGAATGATAATGTTTGTTCTACCTGACATATCCACATTATCCCTGACATACACAGTTTGCCATTTGGGTTTTAACAGCCTCCAATCTTCTGGGAAGGCTTCCTATTAGATTTTAGCAAATACAGTACCTTTGGCAATTTGTGCCCAGTCATTCACAAGAATATTGGGGATGTCAGGGACAGATGTCATGTAAGAAAGACTTGTGTACCACATTACCTACTTAAATATGTAAAAAATATCATAATAATTGCAGTTCTAAGAATGTAATCATGAAAAAATTAGCAGTAATGTTATCTGGATTTTGGCTAAGCTACTCACTCTGCTAGCTAGCTTGCTATGTACTGTAAACAAAAGGCACACTTACAGCACATAAAGTCATAAATTTTTTCCCCCACATCACACACTGCATGTCCCATGGTAGGAAATTATGTTAATAATACTTGCTAATTGCCACTTACAAGACATTTGTGGCAACAGTTTGTGGAATGCCTACATATTGGTGTGAGCCGGGTGTCCACATATTATTGGTCATATACATCGTATCACTGTGCATGGTTTTACTGGCAATAAAAGCATAAAAAGGATATAACAACAGTAACTTACTAGAATGTGTGCCTGCCTCTTGGTAAATAATAGCAGGGTCTCTGTAACTTGCGCTTTGCTCTGGGTTTTATTAAAATCCCGTAGCACGATCCCATTCTCTGTCTGAAAAGCACAAAAAGGAGAGTAGATCATAAGTTGTGTGTTGTATGTTCATGAAACTGCAAGAAAGCATTGCACTTCTTTGAGTCGTACCATTATGCCTTCAATGCGGAATCCTAACGTTGATGTGCTACTTGTGTTGTCTCTCCACTGCATGTAGCGCAGCTTTGTCACACCCCTCTGTGCATGTTCTTCTGCTGTAGGAGCTGCAGGATCTACTTTCACCATCTTCTGGTACATATCAGTTCGGATGCTAGCTTTGGTTCTAGCTTTAACAATCTCCTCCTCCTGAAAGGTGCTAAGAGTAAGGCACCAAAATAAGCAAGGAAGTACTTAAACGAGTACACGTGGATTTGAACAGTCAACCACACAAGCATAGTAGTAGGGTAGATAGAGTGTATTATTTAAAAAAAATACCTTTAAAATTGTACGAGAGTGAGTCGAAAATTATCTGCACTAAAACTTTATCTTATCTTTCTGTAGCATTCAAGGCTACCGTCTCCCTAGTCAGTGCTGTGCAGGTGTGAACATGTTACATCAGATTATTTGTGACTGTGGTGCGAGCAGAAATGGATGCCCCACTTGTGATTTGCACGAAAGAAGATCAGCATGCATTGGTCATGAAAAAAGTTACCACTAATTTTTTTTGGCTAAGCTACTCACTCTGCTGGCTAGCTCAAATGGTGCTTACTGGCACTGATAGAGTAAACAAAAGACACATTAACATAGAGTCATTAATTTTTTTTCTCCACATCACACACTGAATGTCCCATGGTGGAAAATGATGTTATTACTACTTGCAAATTGCCACTTACAAGACATAGTGAATGCAACATTAATACTACAGCATACAAAGACAGGGTGTGGGTGAGGTGAGGGTGCCCTGGTGCCAAAACAATTCCCAAAAGAACATCAACTGATTAGATATCTGCAGACAAAATTTTCATTGATGCTCTAAGGAAGATGAAATTTTCTGAAAGAGAATCAGTACTGATGACGAAAAATAGACTCATCACTACGAGCCTGAGAGTAAAAGGCAGAGTATGGAGCGAAACAACCACAATCGCCAAACAAGATCAAGTTCAAAAGTAAACATCAGGTGGAAAATTAAATCATACAGTTTTCTGTAATTCTCAAGAGCCAGTATTGGAACATTTTCAGGTAAAGAGTTTAACAATGCACAGTGCTCATTACAGAGATGCTTATTGAAGAGCTAAACTTTGAATTAAACGCAGAGGACTGCTATCCAAAGGCATGGTGATCTTGCATAACAATACACGTCCCCACACTTATGCCCCAATGTTGACACTCTGCAAAAACTTTGTTTTGAAGTGTTAAAGCATTCTTCCTATAGTCCTGATCTGGCTCCATTAGACTTTCACCTGTTTGGTCCCCTAAAAGTAGCCCTACGAGTACAAATATTGACTTCTGAAAATATTGAAAAGCAAGGAGATTATGTTGAAAAAATTACTGTATGTACTGGATTTGTCTTTTCAAAAGGTTCATTAAAAGAAATTCTACAGCCAGAGTGCAGATAATTTTTTGACTCACTCTCATACAACACTACTTTGAGCTTCTTTTGATTCTGTTAATTCGACACCATGGACAAAAGTAGGCCACCACCCAGCCAGAGTGTGAGATGGATATAACACTTCTGATCCATGCTATATAATTACACTAAATGACAAAAATATGTTGACACCTGACTATTACACCTATACCTACTGTAGGTTTCTCTCAAACTCTTGCCACAAAGTTTGAGGCACACAGCTGTCTAGGATGCCTCTGTATAATGCAGCGTTACAGTTTTCCTTTACTGGCTCTAAGAAACCTAAAACCTCTTTTAGGAAGATAGTAACACTGTGCACAATTAAGGGCCTGTAAAGACATAGTTTGGAGTGGAAGATCTTCAGTGGTCCACCTCCACCGAAGACATCTGGTTTGAACTGGAACTCTGGGTCTTCTCACCCGTCATCAGAGCCCAACTTCACTACTGCTCTTATGGCTGGGGAGCACAAATCCCCATAGTAAATCTAGTGAAAATCCTACCACGAAGAGTGGAGGTTTAATAACAGTAAAAGCGGATTAAATCAGGAATGGGATATTCCACAAGCACATTTAGGTGTGACAGTCAGGTGTCAACATTTGGCCATACAGTATATCTCATATAAAAATTGGGTTCTCTGCTGAATGTCAGAAATTATTTTACTGATATAATGTCCTTTACACTGTGCACTGATGTGATCTGCTTGAGAGCTGCTAAAATGACAGTACAGATAAGGAGTGCAGATTCCACCTGAGTAGCTTAGCATATCCAGTTCTGACAGGTGAAAACCAAGGCTCTTCATGGAGTACCTGCATCTATGTAAATGACTTACTGTGAAGGGCACTAAACAGAACATTTTGCTTCACGTTATCATGCTCCACTTGTTATGGAAATCATTGTTTACTTTCCTCTTGCCATGAAATTGGGTGAAATGCACAGCTCACACATGATTCTATTGCATCAGTGCCTCACACACATAAGTCATTATTGTTTGCGTCTTTAACTACAGCCCAAAAATGTGATCAACCTCTATGGCTTTATATACTGTATCTATACAGATCCTACCTCATGTTCAACATTGCCAAGAAATTTACCCATTCATTATGTTTTTATCACCTTGACGACTATAATGCATTGTTCACAGGACCTCTTACAACTACAACAAATAGCTTGTACAAAATGAAGCAGAGAGTAACAATACTAAAAATGTGACTAAAAATATGAGACTGATTTTTAGCATTACTTCAGTGGCTATTTCTGTTAGACAGGTCAAAATGATAATTCTGATTTATTCTTGTTCAGGTAGAAAGTGACCAAATTTTCCACAGATGTGATGCAATTTAGTGTAGACCATCCACAATGATGTACAAATACTAGGAGGACATGCGAAACTCCACATCAGAGAATAATCTGAACTATGGATCAAACCTGGGAGCTTCAATCTCAATTTTGAAGTATTGTTTATTTCTCATCCATGTGCACTCTTCCCATTGGTGTCTATGGTTTTTCACTTTTCATCGATTTCTGTCATCCTTTGTATTCTACAGCTGTCTAAATACCTGATAGACTATGAGGAGTGTTCAAGTCAAACTGGGACCATGATGAAATTTCTCATGAATGAAGGACTGTCATTTACAGAAGACTACAATCTTAGTGATGAGACTCTTAGCTGCAGTAAAACATTTGAATGGTGCAAACATTTTTAAAAAGGCTGTATAGCTGTGAATGACAATCCCTGCCAAGGTGGCTCAGAGCCAGTGTAGTCGTTCCCGTAAACATTCAGACACATCTGTCTGTGGGAACTGTACAGACAATCATTCACCAACACCTATGCATTACAGGAACTCGACTGGGAGTTATTGCCACATCCCCCGTACATCCTGACCTCTGCTCCATTTTCACATGTTTGGGCCATTAAAGGAAATCCTGGGAGGCCAGTGTGTTAGATGTGAAGCAGACAGTCTGACCATGGTTTTGGTGTACTAAGAAATCTTTCTACCTTGATTGTATCCAATCACGAGTAAAGCGCTGGGAAAAGTACATTAGTGTAGCTGAATATTATATGGAGAATTAAAGGTAGTTTTTACTCTCTTTCTTTTTTATTCTTCAATTCTGCACAATCCGAAGTCTCGGTTTGACTTGAGCATCCTTCATATTTTACACATCATGCATTTGGTGCTATGATTCAACATACAGAATAAAAAAAAAGATTTTAACACATTTTTATATACAGTATATTTTCATATAATACAGTAATGTTTAAAAGTTAGTAATTTTTGTGTGTGTGTAAAACATAGTAAATGTACTCATTGTAGCGGGTCTAAGTATTTGGCAAATACAACTTTTTATTTCACTGTTTGTTAATTATTATTTATTTAACAAAGAGAAAAAATTATAGGCAATACTAAGTACAATTTGCAGCCAGGTTCTCCTAATCATTAGCCCTTGTTTAATTGATCATCAGCAGGTGTGCAGACCTCTATAAAAGCAGAAGTTTTGGCAGTTTGCTGTACAAGATCACACTTTACCTCAATGCTAAGAGGTAAAGACATAAGCAAAGCCTTAGAGAAGCAATGTTTGCTGCACATCAATCTGGTAAGGGTTATAAAAACATTTCCAAAAATTCGTTTTTTTTTCTTCAGTTCATCGTTCTACAGTGAGACTGAATATTCACAAGTGGAAAGCATGAGTGGACATCCCAGCACATTCATTCCAAGGTCAGACTGCGCAATGGTCTGAGAAATTTATTTTAAAAAACTAGAGCCAGACACTACAGGCCTCACTGAGCATGTTAAATGTTCAAGTCCATGACAGAACAATTAGAAGAAGACTGAACAAGTATGGGTTATTTGTAAGGGTAAAGTAAAGGAATTGTGCCTCTTCTGTGTGAAAAAGAACATGAAAAGAACATCTGATCAAACCACAAGGCTTCTGGAACAAAAACCAAACAGCATTTTGCTGTCATTATATATCAGCGTATTTTAGAAGGAAATGTGAGGCCATCTGTCCAACAGCTTTAGCTTGATCGAAATTGGGTCATGCAACAGGACAATGACCAGAAGCACACCATGTAAACCCAGGATGGGTGAAAAATAAATGAATCAAGGTTTTGGAATGGCCTAGTCGAATTCCAGACCTCAACCTGGCTGAAATGCTGTGGTGGGACCTTAAGAGAGCTGGGCATAAGTGCATGCCCAAAAACCTCAATTAACTGAAGCAATGTTGTAAAGAAGAATGGGCCAAAATTCCTCCGCTGCGATATGAAAGACTGATAAAGGAAATGATTGATATACAGGAAATGATTACTTCAAGTTATTGTTGCTAAAGGTGGATCTACAAGTTATTGAATCTTTGGGGGTACTTAGTATTGCCCACATGTTTTTTTCCTTTTAACTTTGTTTTTTCTTAAATAAAGGCACAGTAAAAAGTTCCACGTTGTTATTCGTCTGAGGTTGTATTTGCCTTAATACTGAGACCTGATACAATCAGATGATTTCTATTATGTTTTTTCCACAAAAACATAGAATTAAAAGAGGGGGTACTAACTTTTGAACATGACTGTATATTGTTATTATCTTCTTTCTGCCATTGCTTTTACATATTTTTTTAAAATTATTTGCTTATGTTTTATTTCCTGTCTCTTTTTCAATTAATATTATACATCACTTTTAAATGATAAAAGGTGGTGTTTTAAAAAAAGAGTATATAAACAGCATACATACCGAATTCCCATTTTGCAATCCATAATGACAGGCTGCTTGAGACCGCTCAGCAGGTCCTCAAGACGGATATAGTTCTCTCCGTTCCTGCTGATGTTCCCATAATAGCGAGGCACGAACTGATGGAGTGGATCAGACATGAGTGCCCGCAGGCAGGTATCTTCCACCTCGTTGAATCTCTTCAGCACCTCCCCACCTTCACCCAGCTGGATGTTACCTGATTATAATCAGGCAATTGAATGCAGATTATTTTATAAGTGCTGCATTGTAATAAATCCCTTAACAGATGTGTAATATGGTTTGTATCACATGTAACATATGTAACAGTGTAAGCACAGGTCACGTGCCTTGGTGTCCAGCTAGCTGTACCCAGGAACTTTGCCTGCGCTTCGACCACTGCATCATAGTCAGAAACGTCCTCCAGGATCGACACTGGCAAAGAAAAGAAGCTATAATTTTGTGTAGTGTGTGCTCCAAGTTACCGAGTCAACCTTTATTGTGATATCATTATGCTTGTGATCATTTTGCTGCAATGTACAATACAATCATGAAGATTATTTCTTTTTTAAACTGTAATTTTTTTAAATTCATACACTTGTTTTTTTCAAGCTTTATTTATATGGTTATAAGTACTATACAGTACCATTATCCATATTAGTACATCAATACATCCTTCCTCAGCAGCTGAAACCTTTTAACACATTAGTGTCTTAGCAAATAACGTTTCAAATTTTGAGAGTAATAGGCTACTATCGTACTATCTGTCTGCCGTGCTATGCAAATAGCTTATTCAAATGCTTAATGTCAGAGTTCTCTTTCAGAAACCATGCAAATAGACTGCAGGACAGTAAGAGTAAGCTTTAAAAAGTATTTTTCGTCCAAAAAGCAGAAGTATTACAGACATCCAATATTCCATTCAGAAATGTACTTAAACGGATCCACCCTATGTAATTATCTTTTATGATTATATCTGAACAGTCTTAGATATGTAGTTCATGATGCTTTTTTAATAACATGAGTGTGAATGAATTATGCCGTGACTCCACTCACCCTTCTCACGTCTTTCCTTTTCACCATCTCCTCTCCCTCACTGAAGACCTCATCACTTTCTGCTGAGGAGTAGTTGAAGGATGAGGATGAAGAGGAGGAGGAGGAGGCAAAAGAGGTGGCGAAAACCTTCGAGAATATGCGGTGAGGGACCGTTCCCCTCATCTCTGCGTCCCCATTAATATTTCCTTGCTCTGCCCCTCTCAGCCCTGTTACATCCTTTTCTGACTCCTCATCTTGTGCATCCTTAGATCTCCACTGCCTTTGTTGGTGCCTCAAACTAATTCCTCGATTCGTTTCTTTTGCACTAGTGTTGGCCTCTTCCTCTGCGCTACCCTCCAGCCTCTCTCTTCTCATCCCTCTCCATCTTTCCCTCTGTCCGGCTCGCCACATATACTTTCTGGACACTTCACCAGAACAGGAACCCCCTTCATCAGCAGTGTGTTTTGTATTTTCTTTTTTTCTGTCTTTCTCTTTTTCTCCATTGTTGGTTTCAGACCAGTTCTGCAAACTGTTAGGCTTCCAGTCTGCTGGCTTTTCTGATGCTGTCACAAATAGTTCCTTTTGAATCGTCTCTGGTTCTAGTCTGGATGAGAGCACAGCCTGAGCGGACACAAGTTTGGGCTTTGACCTCTGTGTAGTAAACAAAGCTTCCTTCATGCAATTGTTCTCAAATGCATCTATGTTTTCACCTTCTGTTGTCAACTGATTTCTTAAAGGCTCAACATTTTCTGCTTTGCTTAATCTTCCTGATTCATCTTCGGCAGGCATGTCCATTGATGTGCTCATATTTCTTGAAGTAAATTCCAGTCTTTCATGGACCTAGCTTGGCAAATACAATTCCCATAACAAAAAATAAAAAGTGCAATAATCCAAAAATTGGATCCAGGTGAAGAGTTCTGAGTTAATAATGAGAAAATCACGATAAACAGAGAAGCATTTCAATATGCTGTGTACTTAAAGTTAAGCAAAAATAAAGGAAATACTAATTTTACCTAGTCTGATGGTAAATCTGTAATTTGATATTGTACAAAATACGGATTCATGTATCCAAGTTTGACACATCAGGTCCAGGGGCAAGTCAGAATCCTATTGGAGTGTGCTCTTTGGTTGAGCTCAAAGGCTTTAGTATCCACAGCCGTGCATTTGCATGCTGTGACATCATGAAGTTTCCACACGGCAGTGACTCCTAGATAAACTAACCTGGAGGTAATGAATCCAGCATAAAAACAGGTTGGCCTGTGGACTAATATAAGCCATAATACTTTTTCTGCCCAGTTCATCTACACTACTTTCTCTCTCTTTTAGTGTAGTCCGTATGAAACTCAAATGATATTCATGGTGGATAAAAAATGCAGTCTATGACCAGCTAAACGAAGAAAACCCACTGCATGCTAAACATGTGAGCATATTCTGATCTGCTAATAATAAAAAAAAATTTTTTTTTAGGATAAGTAATAAAAACAGCAGATGTAATAACTAGATGTCTTAAGTTTCCAGGGTACCCCTTTAACCTTTATATTTCAGATCTATGTACAGTATGTATGCATTTATTTATTTATTTATTAATTTATGGCAGCACGGTGGCTTAGTGATTAGCCCTGTCTTCTTGCATCTTCAGGTCCTATGTTGGGTCTGTGTGCTCGGAATTTGTATGTTCTCCCCGTGCTTTGTGGGTTTTCTCCAGGTTCTCCAGTTTTCTCCCACTGTCTAAAAAATGTAGTGTGAATGTGTTTTAATGTTGACCGGAGGTAGTACCATGGTTGTACAAGAAGGGAATAAATACACTGGTCACCCTTGGCCTCCACGGTCTCTAGTTGAATTATAGAGGTTCCTAGATGGATGTATTTATTTATTCATACAAATTTCCATTAAATTCTCTGAATAAGTGGTCCAAAGTCTGTTTGTATATATGTATGTATTTATGTATTGTATATGTATGTATGTCTATATGTATGTATGTATGTATGTATGTACAGTATATGTATATATATTAATAATAATAAGATTATTAATATGAGTAGTAGTAGAATTAGTAGTAGGAAAATTATTAGTAGCAGTGGTAAATGTTTAGCATGTGTGACTTTCCAAGAAATATTAAGTACATCAGAACATGAAATCTCTTTTTAAATGTTCCCGTAGCTTCTGCAGCATGTGGAAACACTGTGGTGCACAGTATGCAAATTGAGATGTCTATTCCAGTATTTATAACACATACGAAGAAATAGACTTTGTCTCCTAATCTTGAATCCCTGGAACTTTCACGTTCAGGATTTTGCTTGAGGATGTGCTAGCACTTAAACAAATTTTAAGAAAATGTAATTATGATTCATGATTATTTAAGGGATGAATGAATGAAAGAACAAATGAATTAATTAATAATTATGACATCCTATATCTTAGTCATGTGGGACTTACTTTTTTTTTAGTTGTTCATGACTTGATTTGGGCATTTTAAAGAATTTACCCATTTAAACATAAGCTGAATATCTTTTTCACAAACTTTGGATTTAAACTGATGGCACACTGTGCATTGCTGACTGAAATATGATTTGTGTTCCGTGTAGATAATGCGTATGCACTGCAAAAATATAGCATGAATAGTGTAGTCTGTAGTGCTTGAGTTTGTAGTGCTGCCAGTGTGCAGTATAAAGCCCACTTTGATGTGCTTAAGATATAATAATAATAATAATAATAATATCTGCAGTGCTGCAGCTGAGAAATTAATAAAAAAAACCCTTCTTTACAAATTCTACTGTATTTTCTAGTTGATTTATTTTTAGTCAGTGGACATGAGGAGATACTGTACTTTTACGGAATGATAAGGGATCCAGAGAATCATCTCTCCTGGTGTAAATCCAGAAACACACAATACTTGACTCACAATGTGATTCTCACAGTTTTTTATTACTCTGATGAACAGAATTTATTTAAAATGAGCTTATGTGACCTATGGGAAATAGATGCTGAGATAAATCTAATTTTCATTTGCAGGGATTCCCTTGTCACCCCCACTGACAAAACATTTAAATGCAATTATTATTATTATTATTATTATTATTATTATTTTCTCTTTCAATTCTTCTAGTAAAGGTGTATCTGGTTTTACAGAATTCTGAATACAGAATTCTTTTCCAATTATGTGGTCGGTTTACGCTCTAATGAAGTGTATATGTAGATATGAATTTTAATTTTAATGTACATTTATTTGTCTGCAG
The DNA here is from genome assembly GCA_030068275.1 of Clarias platycephalus. NCBI lineage: Eukaryota > Metazoa > Chordata > Actinopteri > Siluriformes > Clariidae > Clarias > Clarias platycephalus. Next base: position 19,555,243 of record JAQQZT010000002.1, on the reverse strand, counting down.
TGCTCATATTTGTTTGTTAACAGCAAGCCTTTAAAAAGTTGACCTGCATCTAGAGATGGTCAGGTAGACACATTCACTTGGGTGTAGGAACACATGTCTGACTCTCTTCAGAACATTAGCCAGAGTATCAGACACATCTGTGTTTCAGACCTGATGTGGATCTACACATGTTGCTGTTTTCCTTGGATGGGAGACAGTAAGACTTTCTCTGTGATTTAATACTGTGCTAATTTCACTTGCAGGAGAGTGAGGCGAGTCTTATCCCGGAGAAGAATGCTGTAATGTATGTACACTCAGCATTTATTCCTCTTGTTTCTTAGCTACCATCTTAAAGGCAGACAGGGTTGATATTGGCATGAAGCTGCAAGCTCTCCATCAGGTGCTCTCAGTGAGTAAAACCTTTGTTTAGCTTCTGTTACTCCTCGGGTATTTACACTCTGCTTTAATATTGTGTGTTATTACTGTATATTCTGACTCTGGTTGCCATAAGATTTTCATGTGTCTGGAAGCAGATAACAACCAGGTAACTTTAGAATTAGTTTTTGTGCCCAAAATGTCTGTTTTTAGGTTTTAAAAGGTTGTTGCAGTGAAACATAAAGCAAAAAGGGCGACAAGGCAAAACTAGCCAGATTAGCTAATTTTCTGGTTTATAATAATAACAATCTGCTACGAATTAAGGACATTCTTATAAATAAACTCAACTTGATCAAGATGGATATGGAAAACCCATTTGGCCCATGTAGTGCACTTAGTGTCTTTAGTAGAGTAATGGACATACTTCGGCTGAACACTCCTTCTTGCTAGGGCTTAAAACGAGCAACCAAGTTGAAGACCATAGCCAAAATTAGTCTTACAGATTTTTTGTTGTTGATTTAGCTGTGCGTGGTTGGTGTGCATCTGAACTGTAAGTCCAAGAATTCCTAGCCTTTTACTTAGGACTCGATTGTAAACTTGCCTAGGTAAGCATGCAAATACAGTACCTGTGTAAAATGACAGATTATTAACAATTTTGTTAGTATAGAAAACATTTGCATTTTATGACCCTTTTCATTCTGTGCAGGTCCATGATTACATCACTGATTTTTGAGAAGCTTCCCTTCAGCTACATTAAAAACGGTTTGGCTTATGATACAGTCATGAGTGTTTTATCTGGAGATTTAAGTGATGCTTTCATGTATACTCAACCTCTTCTCATTTAGTCTTCCCTATATTCTTAACCCTGATATGACACGGTACCAATTGAGTTTGTTGTTTTTCTTTCATAAAGTTGGAAAGAGAATTCTTGGAGCGCTTGTTTGAGCTCATCAGCATGTGGGATGTAGGCGTGTGGGAACCAGTGGAAATGCTGTACTTCATATGGGTTACTGTAAGTCTTGAATATCTTCTGACGCCATGATACACGAATTCTAAACATTATTTCTGAAACGCAGTGACACTTTGTTGAATCAGTATATTGTATATTAAATTCTTATGTCAGTAGGATCAGCTTAAAGTGCTGACAGAAGTAATGTTTTCGCAGCTGCTGGAGCTTTCCAGCAACCTAACGGCCTTAGGCAATGCCGTTTTGCTTCTCCTCAATCAGCATGTCCGGCTGCTGGACTCGTACAGTATAATCACTCTTTACAACCATGAGGAGTGCAGCAGATGGACATGCTGAGTCCAGGCCGAATGTTTTGATGCAAGGTTTGCGGAGTTGTGTGCCAAATTGAGCATGATATGGCCGAGTCGCATTAAGAGGCACATTTTGGCGCTTTTCAAAAATACAACTGTCGGGTGCTCCTCCTCCTCCTACTACTCTTATAATAATATAATATAATAATAATAATAATAATAATAATAATAATAATAATAAATCAATCAAGATCATTAAATATGATAATAAGCATTTGTCTCACTTACTTCCTGGAGATATGTCCATCTCTCAGACCACCATTTTTTTCCATGCTGCTTTTACCCCGAGGCTGTCTGCATTAGATCCTGCCTATCAAGAGCTGTCATTGAGGTAAGTTGTTGCAAGGTATTAGTTACTCTTGCTGAATTATTGCTTGTTTTCCTAGCTTGTTTCTACATTAATTACCTCCATGTCTGAATAAACTAGTCTACAGCTAACGCTAGTCGGCACTTGGCTGAATGGCGAAGGCTGACGTTAAAGGCACTGTTAGTCTGTTGTTTTAGTATTGAACCTAACATTGACTGGTGGACTTCTTGTTGTAAGAAATTGCTAACTCAAATAGTTGGACTCAAATAGTAGAAGAGTGGTTCTGGGAGCATAAGGAATCATTTTCACACATGAATTGGCCACCATGTTGAACGGTGTAATCAAAGCCAAAGGCTGTTGAATGAAATATTAGCATGTGCGACTCTTCTTTGGACAGGCAGCATATATTTTCAGAGTTGTGGCTTTGATCTGGCTCCTTTTTATATCTGGCAGTGTAACGCAGCCAATGTAGCAGCTGCATGTGAAGTAAACAGCTGAATATCTTATCTGACTCTTCAGACACAAATGAATGGAATAGAAGTGCTCCATGTGTTAACAGCAGTACACATTAGCAGAAGACTTAATTTTACATACGCGTATGTTAAATAAATTCCCGTATAATATTATTAACAGCATTTTGTATGGTACTTTGTGTTTTGTTCCTTTAAAAAATTTCCAGGTACAGTATACACTCACCTAAAGGATTATTAGGAACACCTGTTCAATTTCTCATTAATGCAATTATCTAATCAACCAA
>JAQQZT010000002.1:19525463-19540074 GCA_030068275.1 Clarias platycephalus | reverse complement strand
CGGAGTCATGTTCATTTACTTTTCTAAAGAACGAGCTTTCATTTCCACTGTATACAGACACGCACGCACGCACTCACGCACGCACGCACGCACACACACACACACACACACACACACACACACACACACACACACACACACACACCATTTTACAACATGAGATAGGACATATGACCTCCTATGCAAGGTGATATTGACTGTTTTGCCCCCAAGTAAGGTGGTCGAATTAATCACATGCAGTGTGAGTTAGAACAACAGAAAGGTTTTGATGAAATTAAATCAGAGCAGATCACAGCAGGGGACGTCAGAATGCGACCGTGACTGTGTGTTCCACCAGAGGGCATTCTCATACTGCACCCTGATTGGCGGTTGGGTTTGCAGTATTTTAGCCAGCCTCGCAATAGTTTATCTCACTTTTAACAACTGTATAATATTTAATGTCCACGATTTAATGATGACACTAATTATTATTATTATTATTATTATTATTATTATTATTATTATTATTACAAATAGTAGCAATTTGTTACACTACAACAGATTCTATGCACTGTACAAAAAAATAATAACAACAGCAATCTTTTAAATGAATCCATTTTAGGAAAAATAATCTATCTAGACTTCTAAAATGTTCTCGATAAAGTTTGCTAGTTTCCATTCCCTTCACTTATTTTGCTTCAGTTTATTTTTTGAATCTTTGTCTTAAAAAATTCATTACCAGATCCTAACACTTTGAGTGGCCTGAGCCATATGTACCATGCTGTGAAAAGTATCCCCCTCCTATATGGTTGATTTCTCAATGCACATTATAAACAATACCAGCTGTGACCCTTGAAATCTTGAATATGCTCCAGTCACTCTCCCTCCTCTGCCTCTCTCATTACCCTTGCTCTTGGCATAAGCCAGATGTCACTGAGCAGTCCTGTGACCTGAACGTGTGGGGAAATCATTAGGAAAACATTATGTTCTGACATCAATTTTCTAGCACAGGCTCTAATTACACTGTAGTGGCACTTTGTGCATTTGTATCTTTATATGCCATCTGCTTGGTTTTGTGGTTTCTGACATTTAGCACCAACTTACTGTAAATCACTAAGTGATGTCATTCCACATATGATTGGGTTTATGTCCTACTGAACATATATATAAGATAATAGTTTTAAAGAAATCCCTGGTTTATACATCCTATTCCGTAATCTATTCAGAACTGTGATTTGAGGATAACACACTTTAAAAATCTTTAATTATAGGAAATGAATCACCCTGGGCTGCTTTGAACTGAGCTGCATCATAGCACCTTGTCATGATTTATTTCTTATATATCAAACACCTGGATTTTACACTTTTGCTTGTTAAGAGATATACAGTATGTATATATTAAACAGCAATATTTAAGAAATAGAATTAAACATTAAGTGAGTGAGTGCAATCACTGTGAAACAGGAACATAGAAATCATTCTAAAGATTTCACTGATTCATCTGGGTCTCTATCCTGGTGTATCCTGGAGGGGTGTTTTAGTGTATAAAATTGGGAGCACAGATGGGTGAATTTATTTAAACATTAAACAAAAACTAAGCTTAAAAAAAATGTTGAGCTGAATTGCCAATGGCCATTTCAAAGGCTTAAGGCAGGAGCTTGGCACCAGCAGAATGTCCTCAAAAGTCAGGCAGTGGGACCGGCACTAGGTCTTAGACTAGACTGGAGTGCAAAGCAAGCATTGCCTGCATTGCCAGATAACTTTTTCAGCCATTTGTACCACATTAGCTCTTCTGTGGGATTGGACAAGACAGGCAATCCTTCATTTCCCACATGCATCATTAAGGTTGTCCTTTCTCAAACCTCTTTTTGTAGTAACTTAGCAGTGTATACCAAAAATACGCTACCAAACTCTATTGATCTGACCAGTCATCTGGCCACCAAAATATGGCTCTTGTGACATCACACAAATCCTTACGTTGCCCATTTTTCCTTTCTCCAACATATCAACTTCAAAAGACTATTGACTTGCTGCACAATATACTCCACTCCTTTACAGGTACCAATTGTCAATGTTAGTACACCTGTCAGTGGTTATCATGTTATGGCTTATATGCGTGCATGTGGTATATTGCATGTGGTATACTTGTAGGGTGTATGTGGTTTCCAGCTCCATGTAAATTCTGCTTCAGGTGAAAATCTACAGATCAGTTATCCTCTTTTTCCAAAACACAAACACAAGCACACTGGTTGGAGCAGTCTGACTCAGAACACTGTACTGGATGCAAAGTGACAGGCATGTTTAATGTGTGACAGAATTCATGTAAATGAGTTAACAGCTGAAACAAAGCTACCTTTCACATGGGAGCTGCTGATGAACATTATTTTCAAAGATTGTACATATATACTGTATACATAGGTAAATATATTCAAAATTCTTAAATTCCTTATACATAAAATAAAAAATTTCATGAATTTTTCACACCTTTCCTTTTGTTCTTTACAAAACTCACCAGATGGCTTTGTACATTTTTTAAAACACACTTATGAGCAAATGAAGTCTTGAGCACATCTTCTAGTTTCCTTTAGCGCAAATTACTGCAGCAGTGTGGCATGGCATGGAGAGGTATGCCTGTGGCCCTGCTAATGTGTTATTGAAGACCAGGTTGTTTTGATATTCAGCTCATCTGTATTGTTGGGTCTGGTGTTTCTCATCACTTACTCACTCTATATCACTTTATCCTGTATTCAGGGTCACGGGGGTCACAATCACAGTAATATCATGTTTAGGAAACCAGTCAGTGGTAGTTTTGACACTGTGGGCAGATGCTAAGTAAGTATATACATTATAAATAGTATAAACACATCTCCAGCCTAAAATGTAGAAAGGCTAACATAATATAGGAAAACATAGTTTAGTTTAGTTTAGTTTTGGAGTTCTTTTGGGATTCCTGTGAATCAGTACAACATTATGACTTGCCAATCTCTGCCAAGGTGTAGTAAAGCTGCTTGATGCCTTATAGTGGCCCAACATGCTTTATGTTGGTTTTTTCTTCTTAAATTTGTCACCCATCCATATGAGCTCATTTTAGAAGATGCCAATCAACTTCAAGCCACCTTTAGGTCTTGGAAATTTAAAAAATTTCTTTAATGGTTCGATACATTCTGTAGACAGTATAGTATAAAATATAATATAACTCCTGTGTCTTCTGAGGAGTATGTACTGTAGGTGTAACATTAAATATTCATGAAATCATTTGGAATAAGCCTGCACTACATTTACCAAAACACAGGGACAACAGAGACGAGGCTCACCGCACAGAGGAAAAAGGTTGCATTAATATTTTATTAAGCTATGCCTTTATTAATTATACGTATTAAGCATAATTCATCTAATGCTCATCTGTTGCATCTACACCTTCTACATGCAGTTGCATTTTAATTAACTGCCACAGATGCTTCAGGGACAATAAAATGCTTTTAATAAAAATGAATACAATACAGGTGTTTGTACATTCAGAACTGAAATGAACATATGCCATTGATGCTTGTTAGCATGGTACCCAATGTGTTAAAATGTGTAATGACTCCAACTGTGGCATCCTGGTGCCTGTTTCCTTTCGTGCTTCACCACAGAAAGCCAATCTAAAGGTCAATTGCACTTTTCAAAGGCTGTGTTTCTGGCATGATCATGAATAAATTAGTGAGGGGTGACCAGATCTGGTGAGTTAATGGAGCTATTAACATCGACAGCCTACTGAAAATGCCAAAGCAGGCCTCAGTGTAAACAATTAGAGAGCTCTGTTTTGCTGTCTGGTCTTCTGCAGAAGACACGGGAAGAAGCTCATGGAATACAAGCAAGCTATTCTGCAAAATTAAATTGCAGGTAAGCTGCCAAGTATCATATTTTGCTCCTTTGTTTTGTGTTAAAATATGTTTAATAATACGCTTTGGATTTATGTTTATTTTATAGTTTTATTGCATTAAAAAAAATAAATAAATAAAAAAAAAAATATATATATATATATACAGTATATAATGTCAAAATCAACACACAGTAATATTTGATTAGATAATTTTTTATCATTTAATTGTTTCAACAACCTTATTCAATGTCATAACATTTACTTTTTATTCAGAGTTGCATTAGTTTTTGGTGAGATCTTGTACTGATGAAAAAAGTCAAAACACTCCATAGACTTTTCTATAGCACATCCCAAAGACTTTGAATGGACCCTTTCTCAATTTCAGCCTGAATCTTGTCTTCCTGAAATATAGCCATGCCATCAGGAAAGAAAAAACTCCACTGATTTGGAATTCCTAGGTTTGGGAACAGCACCATGCAGGGAAGATGAGCTCTACAGAGGATGGTGCAAGCAGATGACCGCATCATTTGCGCTGAGCTCCCTGACCTGCACTCAATCTACAGTAAGCGCTGCTGGACCAAGGCCAGGAAGATCGTGAAAGACCTTAGACACCCCAACAATATACTGTTCTCTCTTTTGTGGTCAGTTAAGCGACCCGGCTCCCTGAGGAAAAGCTTCTTCCCGCAGGCTATACGGACTCTCAATCACCACACCACATACTGTAGGACTTTATCTGCTTTCTAACACAAAACAATCTAACTACCAATCACAATGCACATTACACATTACACATTACTGCACATTTGCACATTTTGCACACCATGGACCTTTGACTTTGCACATTATTCTGCATATTCTGCACATTGTTTTGCCAATGACTGGACATGGTTTGTACATTTGTGCATGTTTTTACAGCTAAAGGTTTTTCTATATATTTAATTTGTAATTTTTATGTCTTATTTGATACTTTGTTTTCTTATTGGAAACTATTATTTTTATTATTTTTAACTTTTAGGTCATCAGCGGTTGCATAAGCATTTTACTTCATGTCATACTGTGTATGACTGTGTATGTGACAAATTAAATCTTAATTTAATTTGAATTTGATGGGATAAACTGGTAATTCAATACATTCAGGTAGTCAGCTGACTTCATTTTATTGCCAAATAATGTTGTTGGTCCAACTGAAGCAACCACAGATCATAACACTGCCTCCAGAGACTTGTACTGTGGGCACTATGCATGACAACCCATTGCTCTGGAATAATCTAAATCTGGACTCATCAGATCACATGACCTAAAGCACAAAAACAGTATCCAAGCAATAAATAAGGACAATACAGTGAATCCAAATGTTGAGGGCAAAAAAAAAAAAAAGCAGGAAAGCAGGAGGGAGGCTTCCAACAATGTTTAGACAGCATTAAGAGTGCAGATTGTTCACATCCTTTCATTATCAATGTGCAAACAATAGTAGTAATTAATCAGTCTTTGATTGAGGATGGAGTATAGAATGAATTCCAGAAGACAACACAGGCATGTGGTCTGATCACCCTGAGAACCATGACGCATCAGGGGTGGGAAACTAAATCTTGACAAAAACTTATTTTCATTTCAAATGATATACCTGTATAGTACATTTGCACAATAGACAAGCCAAATGTAAACACAAACAATCTGACACCAAAGTTATTAAAAGAGTAATCACTGCCTACTGGCAATAAAATACTCATTTTCCCAGCATGCCAGCTTTAGATGACTGTTCGTCATTGTGAACATTCTAATACAAGTTTATTTTCATTTTTTTTTTTTTTATATTTGCGCCAATGTTATATTTGCGCCTTAACTGTTACTGCATTTCAAACCATCCTTCAGTCTGTTCCCAGAGAGACTATGTCTGAGAATGAATGAATCCTTAATTGTCCCGGGTCATGTTGACACACGATATCTTATTAGCACATTCAGATAATTTGAATGCTGTTGGTTTGTCAGTTTCCTCCACATTTACTCTCAGGGCTTTCCATATTTCACACATATCTCATCGTAATTTCCACCACCACTGTTTAAGCTCATTGAATCTCTAAGGGACTTTTTGTCCTACAAATGAAATTTTGAGTCTGATTTTGTCTCCAACTTTTCTTTCTGTATCTCCTGCATTGCACCATCTGCTCATGTGTTAATATTTGCCTAGTATTTCATTTCCTGGTTTTGTGATTCTTTAGCTCGGATGCTAATAGACTGGGTATTTGGATGCTTGCTCCTGTTTCCACTGCACTCGGTCTGGACGGATTGAAATTTGGAACCTGGAAGATGCCATGTTGTGTTTGTCATCATGCGGAGGGAGCTGGGGAGATCTGAGTGGGATTAGACCATTCTGGAAGGTATTTATTGGAGGCCCAAGTCCATCTCCTGGGCTAATGGGCTGGAACAGATGGGAGAGGATGAAGGGATCTGTTGCTAGTGCATGTTGCTGCATTCCTTTGTCACCAGCTGTTTAAGGCCCATTATGGGTGCTGATGAAGGACGATGCATTGAATGACACTAAATATCTCAGCTATGACTCCAGCTTTGGTGTTCCAGCCAAGCATAGCCAGCAAAGACCTGAAAAGGATGAAGAAAGATGATAGAGTCTTCACTGATGTGAAAAACATTTGAGAACCACTTTATTTCTTGGTAGGTCAAGGCCTGTCGGTGAAAGCGGGTGAATGCAAATGTAATAAATGGGCAAGAAAATGCAAGGCCACTATTACTAGAGAGCAAAGGAGAAGATCTTCATGTTTATTTATATATTCACATTAGGCCCTCAACAAAGGCATTCAAATGGCATACAAGGATCTGTTGCTTGGGCTATAATGGCATTATTGAAATACATCTTACAGAAATATTAAAATGCATTTCTTGTGTTTTAGTGCCATCAGTTTTCGCACATAAATCCATCACGAATGTATGACATGCAACCATCTGATTAGCATGCACCACATAAGTGGGGATTTAGATTTGAAATATGAATCGATCTGGAAGGTGTTGAATGTCATGCAGAACATAAGGAGAAAGATATACAAGGAAAGGAAGATGATTAAAAAAAAGTTAGGCTGTATTTTTCCAATAAGGAGAGAATTCACATCATGTGACGCATCACAAAGATCATCCATTTAGTCTATGATATAAAGAGCTCTTTGTAGACTTAATTAAAATACAAATATTCAATGTTAAAGTGTCACAGTCAGCTTTTATGTGCGTCTAAAAAAGTTCAATGCAATAATCTTGGGAAAATCCATACATTCAAAAGGGTGCAGTATTTCAGAGGCAGGACAGCTTTGTGTTCATTGTGCTCAGACCTGCAGGGTGTGTGTCTTTGTTGGTGCCTCCGGTAGACTTATTGCAAGTTAATAATTCATTGAAAAACAGCCCTATCCAAGTTGTATTTCTCTCTGAGCATTAAAACTGTGAGAAGAATGGAACTTGATGAGACAATCTTGGAAAAGGCTAGGATTTCCAGATGAAATGTGGAGTGGAAAAAGATCCTTTGGAATCACCTAATCCTGCAAAAGTCTCCAAAGATCAGCCTATAGATTAGTGGATACACTAAGCAAAGAGAGGTTAGATAGGAAAAGGGATGAAGAAAAATGAAGCAACATCTACAGCTTATTACTCTGTGATGACACCGCAACTAGTACGATTATACACAATCAGATAGAGCTCTCTTTCAGTAGCAAAACCCTGAGATAGAATATTTTTGATGCCATGTTGTATTTGAGTTTATCAGCTGTGTGACTTTATTTATTTATTATTCTTTTTTTTTTTTTTTTTTAAAGATTTAATCTTATGGTGGGCCATAAAGCTTCCAAATAATACTACTTTAATACTCCAGATACACTATTTTCATGGGTCTGTGGCTACATACAGTAGTAATAGTACAGAGTTTAGCTCTGCCAGGGTTTAATGTGTTTCCTTCTTTTAAAACATTTGATTCAGCTCACAGATCACTAGATAATTATTTCATGAGTTATTCAAATTCTCTCAGCAGAACTAAGCCAGATCTTGTTCTAGAGGAAAAAAATCAGTTGCAAATGAATAGAAAGACATGTCTGTCACAACATAAAGTGGTTAGAATTTGAAAGGAAAAAATTCTTACATACCGATTGCATGTCTGTTTGTACGGTACATGTGGTGTAAAAAGCTGATTTCTAGCACTTGGTCCTAATGCTCTTGTTCGTGGACATAACCATGTTTCAAGTTTCATAACTGTGGGGAAAGACAAAATTATAATACTTTTAGAAATACTGAAAATTTTAAAAACAATTACTGGACCTCAATATTTAGCTCACTTTTGTAGTTGGTGCATGAATAAAACATCTTCCTGTACAGGGTCATGGCATGCATTCAAAAGGCTATTTAACACTGCTCAGGTAAACAATAAAAAGAAAAACCTGGTGCTAACCCTTTTGCAAACCTGTGCACACAAATGTAATACAGTATATGTAATGGTGTGATTGATTAACAAATCAGAAGGAATTCTTCAGTATGGATGTACATTTGTTATGAAAACATATCGTTGTTACTGAACATTTTGGGGACTTTTGCAATATTTACTATGAAGGAAGAGGGACATTTTACTAAACAATAAAAATAAAAACAACCTAAACAAATATATGTATATACAGAACAAGTAATTAAAAGAAGAATTTGGCTTAAAAAAAGTAACTGGATCATTTTCACTTAGTTGTAATGCTTATGCCACCCCAAAATAGATCTGAGTACAAATCAGAGAACAAATTAAAGGATAAATCCATAAAAGTATTTTTTTTTTTTGCTTTTTGCTTTAATTAGATAGACATGAACATCATAGTCATTTTTAACATTAGTTATTTTAGTTATGTAAATTGGTTTGCTAACTTTTAGTTTAAATTTTTTCACAAAAAAGTGGAACCTCTGCATCTGCCTGATCTGTTAATATTTCAGCTAAAGTTGGCGTTTTTGTATATCAGTTTAAAAATCCTAAGGTCTCCTCGTCATCCATTGGCCCTAAACAACAAGGTCCTATACAGCTTGTAAGAAATTGCCCTGTGAAAATGATATCTGATCCTTTACAGGCAAACACACATGCCACAATATACAGTACTAGTTAAACAAGCACATTAAGTCATCTTGCTTTCACCATTCAATACAAAACCTACATTCCTGCACACATCAGTTAAGAACAACCTTGACTAAACAAAAACGATTTTAAACCTCCCAAGCTACTGTATTAGGTTGCCTCAATAACCTTGTGAACAAAAAAAATATGTCATTGCTGAACTGAATTTTTTGATAAATTTTAAACATTGCACATTTACAGTTATGTCTAATGCCTAATGCTATCTTTTGTAGTTTAAATGTTTGATATGTATATTATTGCCTTGGGATGTAAGTACATTTACATTATTATGTGAGATTTTGAGAAGCCACATGCAAGTAATACAAATCTGACTTCAGTAAAATGAGAGCATTTCTCCATATAGCAGTGTGAAACCAAATTACTTTATTATAATACATTATTATAATCACAGTAATGGCATGTTAGATTTTACACTTCAATCACATTGAAGTAATGGGTTCATGCTTTTTGTACTTATGTGAATATCTGAGGTATTAGAGCAATAGATGCACAGGAAGATGTTTCAGGAATAACTTGCAAAGTCAGTAAATAGACCATTTATTAAAAAAAAAAAAGTTAACAAGTTAAATCATACTATAGAAATGTGAAAGTATGCAACATCAACCATAACAGTCCCTATTTACCTATGAGACAATTTTACATGCTCATGCAGTGTACTTTCCTATATCAACTATAAAAAAGAAGCTGCTAACATATTCATCAAATTTGCATTTATTATTATGATCATTATTTATTTAATTTATTTAATTTATTAAATTTTTTTTAGAGATGTTTATACATGCAAAACTGACATGGTTTTTATATTAAATTCTCTCCTATGATTCTCTGTGGAAATGTACAGACAAATCCTACTAATCATCTCTTCAAAAGGGGCACAAAATGGCTGCCAAATCACACACCATGTCCTTCAGCATGTAGCTGTAATCAGAGACCATCATGCATAGTTCATTATTGTACATTCTCATGTTTAATTCTTTCTCTACCAATGTTATACAGGTTGTCTATTAATTATGCTCACTATTATGTTTACCTTGCTATAGAAAGGTCAAGGTATCAGATGATAAAATAACATTGTGGTTTAATCAGACAGTCACCATTCTTGAAAAACAAACGACATACAATGAAACGTCTTTATTCCAGGCCAAAAAGCTCATCTAAGCGTGGTGTTGAACAGTTATAGTAAATCAACTTCCCTCTTTCAGGGCAACACGTAAAGACTGTGAAAATAAGTTAGTCATTATTAAGATCTGGAATGCCACATTCAGGCCCACGAGGGATTGCTCTGCAGTTAATTTCCTTAGTGCATTGATGAGATTCTCCTCAACGTTTTCTCTTCCCTTGACATGTTAAAAAACATCCTTCCCCCATTTCAATTTAACACTCTTTATCTGCGCCTAAAGCCAAAAGATTACTCCTTGACTCAACCACATGCTTTCCCCCATCTGAAAAGCAAGAGGGATGGGCTACTTAGCTTCAGGATGTCAAATGCACAGCCAGCAGCCTCATGCATCCTGCAGCAGACAGAAAATGCCAGCTTCATTAGAGGGGGTTTTGAAGCACCCTGCAAACCCAGCCTCTCTGTCCTTTGTCACCCTGTGATCAATATTTAGCATTTTAATTCTGTGTGCGTGGCCTGTCTGACCCCAGAGAGTAAAACGGAAGAATGGAAAGCTGGGGGAGAATAGATAAGACACTCACGGGGCGATTGGGAATCTGAAAGAGGTATACTGGCAAGGGAAGGGTGCTGAATATGTTTATGCATTATTTTCTACTCCAGGATCTGGTTTGATATTAAAAAGATGGCAAGTGCAAAATTTGCTCGTAGGGTAAAAGGAAAGATTCTACAGCTGGCCACTGAAATATGAAATGTTGCAAATCCTTACAGCTTGCTAAATGATGCAAGCCATAATTTATACAGGACAGAAGGATAGAACAATGACAGTTGAAGTGTTTTTTTTTTTTTTTTAGCTGAGCTGAAGCATCTTTACACTATTGTATACACGATACGTGACTGGTGCCCTCCCATTTGTCCTTGGATACTCAACCTTTAAATGATGTCTCTCTCTCTCTCTTCCTCTCCCCATCTCACTCTATCTCTCTCTGCTGGAGCTCAGTTAGCAGCAGGGGAATGGCACAGGGCCCATTTGAAATGAAGTCTTACATTCTCTGCTGTGAGAAAGATGTCTGATGCTCCAAGCAATGTGATTCCTGGCAGAACAGAATCAGAGAAGACAGGTTTTGATGCATTAACATTTATTATATGAATGATTTTAAACTGTGATTATCTCATTATAGAAGAACTATTGGAATAATTATGTTTTTCTTACGCTATATATATTTTATGCTTTTGTACATAGAACTGTAAAATGTATTTCTCTAGGATGTACTGTAGCAGTAGTGCATGAGGGGGGGAGACATATTACAGCTAAATGCCATCTCAGGTTTTTTTTAGTTTCCTAAATTTCCTAAGTAGGTTCTATCAGGAACCCGCTCTGATCAGGAAATCCTATTAATCCTACCGTCTACTCCTACTATCTTCAAGGCCCAGGATAGCACTCTACCACATAGGAGAAGGTAATGTCACTGTAGTTCTAATCACTGAAGTTCATTTCCTGTATAATTCAGGGTTTAGCACGATATAATCACATGGTTTACATTCACTAAGTTCTCATGTGTGTTTTTATGCATGTATGTGCCTACTGTATCTTGTCTCTTCTGAATACAATTTAAATTGACCTCTCAATGTGGTAACCAGTGCAACTATTGTGTTTAACTGCTGCCTTTGTACAATTTGGACTTGTGTTGGAGAAATATGGTCTAGCCAGGATTCCGGAAAGATGATCTAATAATTGAATAAAAAAATGCTTATTCATTCATTTTTAGTACCCGTTTTTATACTGGCCAAGGTTGTACTGAATCCAGAGCCTTTCCTGAGAACACTGGGTTTGAAGTGAGAATAAACTATTGAAGAAAGGCCACTAGACATCAAAGCACCCAAATACACACAGTGCAATAACATACAGTAGTCAGCACACCTTCTTGTGTGCACTGGGGGAATCAAAACCTCAACCCCGGAGGTGCAAGGTCACAGTAGTGCTCCCTGTACCACGTATCTTGTTCAGAATCATGTGAGGTCTGGAGCGTATCCCAGATGGGGTACAACCTGGATCAATCCATTGCAGGGCACAAACACACACTACAGGTTTTTTTGAAAGGCTAATTAACCTAATCTGCATGTCTATGAAATATGGGAGGAAACCAGAGTACATGGAGGAAATTCACCAAGCATGGGAAAAAGGAATTTGTATTCATTTTTACAAATTCTAGTGGTGTTATACATGCATATTATGTTATTAAAAATCTCTCTATGTACAACGTCTACTAATAATTTCTCTATAATGAGTACGAAATGGCTGCCATATTGTAGATGTCCCGCAGTATGTAATTGTAATCAGAGACCATCACACCCGTGTCGTGTTCTTAGCTCATTCTCGTACATACGTTGGGGAGAATATGCACACAAACTCCACTTGAACGGTAAGACAAGCTGAGGAATCTAACCAGGGGATTCTGGAGTTATGAGGCGGAAATGCCACCCACAGTTGACAGTGATAAAGTGTCCTTTTCCAGCAATGATTTTTTTTTTTAATTAATTGATTTATGGTCTCTCTGAACTACTGAAAGTTTCTCTGTATTAATAAACAAGATCATCTGATAGCCTTCTCAAGCTCTGCTTATTCTTAATTTTGTGGTGCATATAACATTTCTGAAGAATATATTAAAGAAGTATCAGTATTCAAGTTCAAATATTCAAAGATTCAAACATGTGAATAACATTTATATTAAAAATAAAAACTTATATGTGTATAAATATTTACATTTATACATTTTCATTGTTTCAAAGTGTAAACAGTTGCAGTATTCTTAAAAATCAAACATAAATATGGCTATTGAAATTTTTTGTAATCATCTGAGATGTTTGGAAATCTGTTATGATGTGATATGAGTTTTGATAGAACCACTGGTCATATCTTATTTCCAAATGCTTTATGATTCACTTCCAATCCTGTGTGTAATGACATATAGAGCTTGATAGGTTTAATTCTCCATGGATGAGTATACCAACTTTTGATGACTGTGAAAGATCATGTGATATGGTTCACACTGCAAAGGGCAAAGCCATAATAGAGCATGAACAGATTTAATTTAAGAGAGATAATTACTATAATTCCCATCGCTGTCAAGATGTTTGATTATAAAATGCAAAACAGCAATTAATAACAATAAGTTCAACAATGTGCAGAAACATCTTGGTCACAACTGCTAAACCATTTCCCCAAGATCTTTTGTCTCTAGATTTAGTGTTTATCATCGGTTTGTGAAGAAAAATGTGAAAATGTTATTTATAGGATACAGTTTAGACAGTATGAGAATTAGCAACAGAATGACATTGCAGATGCTAAACTATTCTGTTGAAATAAATAAAAGAAATGCTTTGACACAAAAAAAAGAAAGAATGAGGAGAAGAAAGAAGTGGCTCATTTCTTGCCATCTTTCCCGTCTTCTTTACTCAGGAGCTCCTGTCAGTCAAGTCGTCCTAATCCTGAACAACCATTGAGCAGGGCCTGGACCACAGGCCTGTGAAATCACTTTGTGGATATCTGTGTGTGTGTGTGTGTGTGTGTGTGTGTGTGTGTGTGTGTGTGTGTGTGTGTGTGAGTGAGCGAGTGCACCTGAGAAAGATAGTGAGAAAATCACAATGTTCCACTGGGAATGCTAAGTAACTGAGTGAAGCAGTTGAAATTGACTGCTGGAACGCTTTCTGAATTACTGACTGTTTTGCTCAGTGAGCACAGAACAATGGTTACTTAATAGTGTTCACTTTACTTAAGAAGCATAAAGAAGTGTTTTTCTGAATATTCATACAACTCAGACACCTATTTATGAAGAGAGTTTTTGGATGAGGAGGAAAATAAGCTGGTTTTCGGGAGTGCATTAGATGCTAATCCAAGGTTTACTCTGATTTCCCTTGGCTTCGCTCTGTGGAGTTCTCAGTTAGGGAAGATGAGCATGAAGCAGAACTGAGCCACTTAGCAATTCAACGCTCTGGTGCAGGTGGACACTCTGCTTGTTTGAACACTTTTTCACCACTTTCTTCGATAAACTTTTACTTTAAAAAGGCATTCCTACTGTAGTAAAGCAGTATTAGTGGCTCCTTAACTAGCTATAGGTTAGACATGATATTACCAGGTATCAATTTTTTAATGTAAGTTTAATTCCAAAATTAAATTGGTGACAAAAATACAAAAAGTACTGCTACGTAATATATTTCCAAATTTGGTTTAATTTAAAATTAAATTTAACATTTATTTGTTATGTACACATCCCTACATAGTATGATATGCAGTCTGCCAAAACACAGTCTTGGTGCTGATTATTTATTTATTTATTTATTTATTTAAATTTATATATATATATATATATATATTAGTGATGCGCAGGTCGTATTTTTCCAACTCGCGGGTCCTGCTTTTTTGAAATTATTTGGCCCACCCCAGCCCGCCCCGCACCACTGTATCTATTTTTACAACCCGCCCCGCCCCGCACCCGCG
>JAQQZT010000002.1:19487178-19500323 GCA_030068275.1 Clarias platycephalus | reverse complement strand
GCCATAACGTTAAGAGAGAGGTTAAGGTACAACTTAAGAACTACTTAGAGATAAGAAGCTTTCGAGAAACCGGGCCCAGATTCTTGAGTGGCTCATAAGGACTGCTGCTATTTCTCTATCTGTAAGTCAGCCATACTGTATGGAACAGTCAGGTCACTACACATACAGTAAGCTTTTATAGTGTGAAACACTGCTGGATGTGTCCTTAACGCGGCAGGATTGAAGCTGTTTTGAGCATGAGAATCTTTGTGCTGCTTCCACTCAGAGGTTCAAGATTGCACTTCCCATAGAGTTTATTCCCTAATCTTAGCTGGATCTTACCTGGATACTTACTGTTGAAGTAAGTATGAAGACTTATAGACACACATATCATGTGTACTGAAAATATGCTCATACTGAATATCCTTTGAAGATGTTTGCCGTTTGATTTTACAGTACACAATTGTGGGAGAGCCATGATTTACAATCCCGCTCTCTGGTTGTCCCGTATACTCTATATTTAAGCCATCTCATGATTCCTAAGCAGTGGGATTGGGGATCTGCTGTTTCTCTAAGCAAGAACCTGCCAAGACACACTCTCTTTTTAGCTGACCACACGCTCTGAATTGCCCTAATTAGGTGTAAATGATGGAGAGGGATGCAATTTATCCTGCAACATCTGGCATTTGTGAGCTATAGCATCAGGTCTGATAAAACGTAGACTTTGGTTTACAGTATACAGTATGTGCCTGAGCATTACCAGAAATTAATGTTTCTCACATTTGTATCCTTGCATTGTTCACACGGATGTGTTTTTCTGTGCGATAAGCACAGATTTTCTGCGAATTGTTGCCATTCGATTCATTTTGGCAGACTTGAGCATCTTGAATTCGTTAATTCATCTTCTTAATTTCCATTTGGCACTGCCGTTCGGATGAAGCTGTTTGTCTTTCAACCAGGAATTAGAGTGTGAACAGCATTTTCACAGATTTACAGATAGTAAGACTTTCAAGCTAGGACTTACCAGGCTGTTATCACATATTACCTGCCTGCAGTTTATCCAGGGAAGGGCATCACATTCAGAATGGTGGCATTTTGTCACACTATAATTCACCACCTCTCCATTAGCAGTCACAGCCTCCAGCATACTAATTAAAACGCTTAATAAACAAGTGCACATGCGCCTCATTTAACCACAGTCTGTTTGTATGGTTTACACGTTTCATTCATGGACTATGGATTCATACAATGTAATGTCTAAACATTAATAACATTAATAATCAAAAATTAAAGCTAGTTAAATCCAAACAACTTATGCATATTTTTCAGCCGCACAGGCTAATTATGCATCACATCTCCACTGCCTGACCAAAAATGTTGCACATTTGAATATTTTGTTGGACCTTTTTATCTTTGATTACAGCATTCATTTGCTGTAGCATCGTTTCGACAACCTTATGCAACATTTAGTTCAATCCTGAATTGCATACATTTTTTTGCCCATGATGGGAGAGTTGAACCCATCTGTAAAGTCATGACTTTGTGGTTGCCAATTTATGTGTGAAAACAATTGAAAATAATTCGTGTAAAAATAATTCCTCTTAAAAATCATTTGTGTGAAAATAATTCCACATTCTTCGTTTCTTATGGCCTCACAGCTGTTTAGTCCCAATCCTGTCAGCTCTTGTTGAATTGTGTCTGCTGAAAATATTATTTTACTAATAAACATTTAGTACGATTAAACCTGTTCAAGTGATTTTTAATCCTGGCCATTTCACATCACATTTTTGGATTAAAGATCTTTAGCACTATCATTACAGGTTTTAATAATGTGCTTCTAACCCAGTTCCAGAAATTTCAGCAATCCTTACCTTAGCTAAACTACCTTAGCAAAACCTCCTTAGTTCTTCTTGACTTTATGCAGGCTAATAATTAGACACTTCTGAACCACAACATCTTTTCCACAACCAGTTTTTTTTAAGGACATTTTTAAGTACATGGTAGTTTACATTTCTTTCTGCCATTTTCATTTTATAATCAGAAAGCGGTGGTGAAATTTCATTCGTAAGTTGTCTTAAAAAAATGCAATTCCCTAACATTTCAAACAACCATAAATTACTTTCAGAAACATTTAATCAGCCCTTGTTTATTTTAACGTATCACACATTTAAGAAATTATACACAAAGCAAACAAATTTATTTCTCTCTTTCCATTTACACGACACGTTTTATTACAGACGAAATGTCAATTTCTTGTATTTTTTACGGTACAACAGATTAACACTAACTGGTGGAAACTTACTGGAACACTGCAACTAAGGTTTCAAAGAGACAGCAGTGCCATTGTGCTTCTCAAACCTGTGCTCTGGAAAGAGACTTCTCAGCTTCCCAATCCAGCATTTATTGTAAATTGTACTGTAAGCATACTGTTAAGTGATTTGGCATCTATCAAAAGCCCTAAAATGTAAGACTTGGTGCTTTATTAAAACTAGCATTGTACCACATATTTTACTTTTTTTTTGTTTTCTGAATGTATTCCTTTAGAAATATACACAAACATTGTTATGCACAGAACACATTACAAACTAAAACCACATATTAAATAGGGAGCCATATGGACCTTAGATTTTAGATACCATCCAGTATACATCCACTCAGCTTATTAAATCATTCAACATTAAAATCATTGCAGTCTGTAATGTGAATTTTATGTATTTAGAGAAATGTCATTACAATTATGTGTTTGTCCCATGCTGGCTTCATGAAACTCTGTAAAAATTTGGAAATCATGAGATATAAAATGAACACATTTGCACAATGGAACTGTACAGAACATATAGGAGACATAAACGCTGTACTGATGCAACAATAGAAGAAAATATTCAATGTGTTTTTTCATACAGTATTTGACTGATCCTGATTTACTAGCAACAGTATCTACTAAATGGGCAGTTAAGGAAAAAACAATGCTTGATTTGTTTCCCTTTTTAAGTGTGAACACGGGGCTACAATATAGTTCAAATGGTTTTTACCCACTTTCATTAAGCCATGTTAAACAGCCTTGTTGTCTTCCTTTTGAGAAATATGGCACCTTTTTAAATAACCTGTTTAGAAACAAATAAAAAACAAAAAAATCAGAAAAAAAGCCACATCACAGAAACTCTGTCTACTGTAAGTGCTTTTCTAGAGCCCATATTTCTGGAGCAATTCTGACTGCCATTGGCGCTTCCGTTCTGGAAAAGCCTGTGGAATCCGAATCTTACGGAAATCCCAAATGCACTGCTTCATCTCTTCTTGAGCGTTGGGTCTTTCCAGAGTCTTTCTGCGCACCAGTCCACCCTCACGAAGCTCAACACCGCTGGTCAATGACTGGAAAAGCTCACTGTTGCGCCTTTTATCGGGAAGCTCCATCCACTGGACGGACGCACCCTTCTTTGGTGCCCTACCGAGGGTGAGGGTACTCGGGGGACGAGAAACTGAATGCAGGGCTCCACAGGGTGCCAGAGAGCCTCCAACTACCTCCTCACGAGGCACCAAGATGGAGTCTCCATCCTGAGGTGATGTGGCCTCTGAGTGTGTCTCTGAGCTGGAGGTGGACAATTCGTTCAAGGAAGCTCCACTTTCACTGCCCTTGTCTGCCAGCTTCTCAGGCTTGGGTTCCTCACAATCTGCCCTCAGAGACATGGTCCTGCAGATGGGCCCTGCCACACAAACAAAAACATAACCGAGAAGATAAAGGTTTAAGAATGGCTTAAATATACACTACACAGGGAATGGTTAGGTCTAATCACAAGGGACAACATTTGCAGCTACAGGACTGCACTCTGTTGTTGTTGTTTTTTTTCTCTTTTAACACATCAGTTCCTCATCCAATTATCATCTACCTCATGGGATCAATCATGCAAGGATACAAAACTCCATTATGAAGCTATGAATCGCATTTTGTAAGCTGCATTGCTGAGTGAGATACACTGACTGAACTGACTGACCGAAAAATTAGTTCTGGGGAAATTTTAAATTGCTGTCAGCTATTACACAAAACAAGACAACAAAAATAGGCAAACAGAAGCGTAAGGAAGGATTATACACATCACAAACTTTAAATAAGGCAACTACCTACATTTACAATAATGTTTATTTTTTTATATATTGCAATAAATGTGTAATTTTTACAGGGTCAAACCAAAAATTTGATGTACTGTAAAAATCTCATAAATTTTTCATTTGTTGCTTATTTATACTGCACTGATCTATGGTCTATGATCTAAAGATCTATCACTTGTTTATATCCTAAGGGTTTTTGCTATAACCTCACTGAGGCCTTGACTGCCATATGCAGGTTCTAATTGGTGATTAGAGGCTGATATTGAAACACCAGGGAACCAGGGAGCCACTCTCCCCAGGCTAATTATACCTGGAGGTATGCCTGTAAACAGACATTTCCACAACGACACACACACATAGATACACCTCACATGTCCTTACTTTGGCCTGTCTTGTTTATACAAGGCTATCATTATAACAATCCCAACAACCATTCCTAACATTTCTTTCAAGAAAAGAAAAAAAAGTTTGAGATATTTCAAGATTATAGTTTCCAAGTGTTGCACTGCCTTACAGTATTACAGGGGTCTGTTCATAATTTATAGATTGTATAACTTTCACAGCATCAATTTACACCAACTTCACGTACACCTTGATTTGCAGTGACACTTGTTTTTTACCCTAGGAATAAGACATTTTAGGGAGGTTTTTTTTTTTTAATGTATATATACTTTTGAGGTGATTAAAAAATATCAGCAAAGGTCCTCTTATTGGGATCATTTGTGAATACAAAATGGTGCATTTAATAATTAAATATTGCTATTTCAATCGCAATATGTGTCAAACTAATGTCAATATGATTTTTTGATCAAATTGTCCAGCCCTAATTCTCACTCATCGTCTATACTGCTTTATCCTGTATTCAGGGTCGTGGGGCCCTAGAGTCTATCCCAGGAGGCTTAGGGCACGAGGCACGGTACACCTTGGACAGGGTGCCAATCCATTGCAGGGCACACACACACACACATACACTCACTCACACACTCATTCATTCAGTGTTTGGACTGTGGGAGGAAATCGGAGTACCCAGAGGAAACCCACCAAGCACAGGGAGAACATGCAAACTCCATACACACAGAGAAGGGAAATTGACCCTGGCCGGGAATCAAACCCGGACCCTGGAGGCGCAAGGCGACAGTGCTAACCACTACACCACTATGCTTCCAGTCCTACTGTCTGTCTATCTAATAAAAATATTTAAGATGTTTAAATCATATCCAGTATACAGTACATAGCTCAAAAGAACCACACAAGTAGACCAATATTGTAATCCAGACACACACACTCACTCACACATACACGCACACAGGTAGAGATTTTTTTTCCATGCGCATGTAAAAAAGTTTTCTAATGACATAAGATGATATATCCTAGTTCATGTATTTTATAAGTTACAAAGCCTTGTAGAAAATCTTGAAATTTTTAATTTCCACGTGTTCCATTGAGCGCACTATATACAGTAGGGTTAACCCTGTGATGCTTGTGAGCCAAATTGCCTTTTTTTCCCTGAGCCCAGCTCCCATTGCACTGCTGACAGATAAAGTTGCTCATTACAATTGCTCGGCCTCTAATCTGTATTTTCTCCTTAAAGTTTTAGAGAAAGTAGTTCACATTTTCAGAGCTACCTCGGAAATAATAAACTTTTCAAGCCATTTCAATCAGGGTTCTGGTCAAGGCATAGCACGGAGACGGCCTTGGTAAAAATAATTAATAATCTTTGTACAATGGGCTCTGGCCTGCTTTCCATCTTTATTCTAATCCTTAGTGCTATGCTTGATACCATACAGTAACTCATTCTATACTATTGAAATTCATAGCACTGTACAACTGTGTTTTTCTTCCTATCTTACAAATAGGATGGAGTTTGTCCAGATTTAAATACGTTAGAGGTGATGAATAAATATTGGCAAACATTCTCTTAATGAGATCCTTTGTGCCATTATGTGTGCCTATCTTACAGATATATAGTGTAGTTTGTCCAGATACTGTTGGTCGGTGAAATTCACCATTAAATACGGAGTATCTCAAGGCTCTGTCCTGGAACCACTCCGGTTCACTGCATACCTGCTATCACTGGGAACTATATTTTTGGGAGCATGGAGTTTGTTTTCATTGTTCAGGTCAAAGTATTACTATGTTAATATTTCACACCTTTCAGATCTCCACTCCTGCATTGTGATCCGCTTGAGTGGTTTTGCTTTTGGTACCAGATTTTAAACCAGGGGTGTCCAATCCTATCCAGAAAGGACCGGTGTGGGTGCAGGCTTTCATCCCAAGCTAGCAGAAGTCACATCTGATTCCACCTGTTTAATTAGTCATTCTTGGCTTTCAATAGACTATCAGGTATGGTATCCACTTGGCTGGGATGAAAGCCTGCACCCACACCTGCCCCTGTTATAAACATAGTACAAATGTAATGGAATGCTTGTGGAGATATTAAAGTAGAGGACTGCTAGGCCTGGATAAAATATCAAAAATAGGTTTTCCAATGCTGCTGGGCTAGTGTGTTTCCTATGATGTTGATGAAAATTTGGTACTAAGCAGGAACCAATTGCTTTTCCTTATATTTTTTTCTGTCAATATCAAAGTCCACAAAAATTACATTGACTTTGATATTGAATATTTGATTCTTAGTGTAAACATAACTGTATTTCAGTAATGCATTAGAGGTGATGTACAGTATGTCTATTCATTTGTCACAGTTTTCTTGTACAGTATGGTATTAGAATTTCTTTTTCCTTTGGATGGGTGGTGAAAACATGACTCAAACAAATTTCTGCGAATCTCGAGTCAATATACTACAAACCAGGATTACAAACAACTTTGAAAACTATGTTTAATTTTTTTTCTGTTGGGGACATGCATGTTTAGTTGAGAAAGTGTGCTATTTTGGCATGAATGTTTTTATTAAATTTTCAAGAGAGTGGTTGTGATTATAAAGACAGTGTTTTAATTTGCATTTTAGCACCACCATTTCCAGAAATGTGTCTAAGCACTTGTCAAAACCCATAAACAAGGTATGCTGATCAGTGCTGTGTGTGTCACGCCACTGATCTCATGTGATTCGCTTCATCTCCGAAAGATGTTGCCACTCACATTCGACACCCTGCATGTTAATGACAGTCATGATCAGTTCCTTTTGTTACAAACTGGACCAGTCAGTTCACAGATTACCGAAAAATTAGCGCATGCAATGAATCAGAGAATGAATCGTAGATGAGAAATCGGAGTACTGACAAAGTTTCATTAAATTCTATGCAGCGGTAGTTTAAGATGCGTGCAGTAATCTGTCAAAACTTGCGGTTCATAATCTGGCACATAACTGCTCATAACTTCCCTTCAACTCGACATTTTGATTTCACTTATGATACAAGGGTCAGCTTTTATAATGTATGTCCCATTTTTTTGGAGTAAGACATGATGAGTTGCACTGTCGTGTCTGTGCATTGAGGATTGTGTGCCAGCTTGTAGATGCATTACGGTAGCTTCGTGTTGATTGGCTCTATTGAGTGACATGTATAGCCACACCGAGGCAAAAGTGTTGAATTGATTGGCACTGTTGAGTGATGGGTATAACCATGCCAACCTGGAGGCAAAAGCACTGAATGACTTAATACAATGCTAGATAGTGATGGGAAGTTTTGGATCATTTTAGTGACTCGTGTGTTCAAAATGAACTAATCTTTTTTTGGGTCATTTAGTTCATTTCGTTCTTTTGATCAGAAATAAAATAAAATGTTATGTACAACATACACAAATTTTGGCCATAGTTCCAGTAATGAACATATTACAATGCAGCTAATGAAATATTATGATAAACAGAATGAGCAGCTCACCTCTCATATCTTCTGGTCTGAGTCATTCGTTCTTTTATGAGTCACATGACATAAGAACAAATGATTCGGATCAGAAGACTCATAAGAACCGCTCAATTCTGTTTCCTCTGTAAATCACTGCATAGCGTCTAGGGGAGTCATGTGATAAAAGAACGAATGATTCAGACCAAGACTCAAAGGTAAACCTATTTCTGTTTCCTCTACATAACCTATGGAGGTTTTGCGATGCGTTGCACATGTGCGCCCAGTAGAAAACAAATGAATCACTCTCTTAGACTACTCATTCTTCTGAGTCAAGTTAAAGACTCGTTCAAAAAGAACGAATCGTTTATGAACGACACATCACTAAAATGCTGTGATGTAATCTGACAGGCAGACATCAGATCTCCCAATGTATGAAACATAAATATACTGTATAATTAAAAGGGACAAAACTTTTCTTTTATTTATATAGATATAAATATATATATAGCATTGCAAGGGGCGGGGTGTCATCATGTGATGTCATAACATCATGACTATATTCACTGCTGCTGAGTGGAAATTCGAAACTGAATTTATAGGCCACATGTCTGTAATAAATAACTTTGCTTTGTCCGCTGGTTAGGAAAGGAAACTGCCCTGGTGGTGTAGAACATAATGAAGTAGAACCACATGGTGGTTAACAAAATAGAAATTAAGAATGTCAGTAAACATATTTTACCTATTTTTAGAGTCACCCACTCATTCATCGTCTATACCGCTTTATACTGTATACAGGGTTGGGGGGAGCCTAACCCAGGAGACTTAGGGCATGCAACGGGGCACCAATCCATCGCATCGCACACATACTATATATAATGTACACACACTCACATGCTTATTCACACACT
The DNA here is from genome assembly GCA_030068275.1 of Clarias platycephalus. Taxonomy (NCBI): domain Eukaryota; kingdom Metazoa; phylum Chordata; class Actinopteri; order Siluriformes; family Clariidae; genus Clarias; species Clarias platycephalus. The sequence continues at coordinate 19,491,532 of JAQQZT010000002.1, read as the reverse complement.
ACAGGCAATTTGCCCTCATTTGGATTTTTTTAGATTGTGGGAGGAAACCAGAGTACCCGGAGAAAACCCACCAAGCATGGGGAAACCATGTAAACTCCAGACCCAAGGCAGGAATCGAACCCAGACCCTGGAGGTGCAAGGCGCCGTTTTATTAATGTTGTCATGTTGTCAGCCTGGACTGCAATTTCTTTTTGTATATGTTACATCGGGTGCTTATAAATCCATTAAGGAGTCATAAACTGGAGTCATACTTTTGATCACATTTACATTTTTACACCTACTATGCGATGCACACCATAGTTCAGCCTCTTAAAATACAACACATACACAAGCCCTACATCTGGGTGATGTAATCAGCATGCTTACTGGCTCACTGATGAATAAATTTACTCCTCAGGTATCGAAAGGACTCGAGGACTTTTGAATTGTGTTTTATTTTTGGATTATTGTGTAGTGTTGGTGGATATTAGTTTTGATCTTTCATGGTTAATTTTCTTGTGAAGTGTCCTATAAATAACATTTATATCAGTTATTATTATTAAGGCAAATGAAGGCTTAGTTTTCAGCAGTAATACTGTGTCTGTGGCCATATAGATATTGTCCTCATATGCACAAATGCAAATATTGCCTCGTGTTTGTTCAATTGGACTAAGGGTGGAAAATTGCAAAGCATATGGCAAAGTATAATTTTCTTCCCTATTCCGTAGCTGGGCTAAGAGAGGACTGCCCTCAAATCAGTTGGTGCTGCATGACAGGCAAATTTATTAGTCTGGGTGGAAGTGGTGAGGAAGTGAAGAATCTTTTCAGAATGTCAAACACTGTCTAGCAACTGGAAGGCCAGTCCCAAGCTGTGTCCTGTTTTAATATGTGCTACTGTGATAACGGAATACACAAAGATGAACTCTATGTACTGTTGTATTGTTGATAGGCCCCACGCGACCCTGTATACAGGATAAAGCGATATAGAAGATGCATGAATGATTGACTAAATGAATGAATATATGGATACACAGATCAGTCTCATAACATTAATCCTTTAAAAACAGTACACCCAATATTGTGTAGGTTGCCCTTTTGCTACCAAAACTACTCTGACCCCTTGCAGCATTTCCTTTTTTTTATTTTATTGATCTGTTGGATTGGATCAGATGGGCTGGCCTTCGGTCAGTAGTCACAGTATCCTGGTAAATAATTGTTAATGAATGTTAATGTTATGACTGATCAGTGTACTGTATACAGTGATTATTATATGCTGTACACAGATCAAAGTCAAGATTCAAAGATTGTGCGATTAAAATGGACAGGTTCAAGACAGCAATCAGTCCTCCAATGTAGTCTTTGTGATGCAAAAGCTAAATATTTGTCCAGATTTTCAGAGGAAATCCACGAGGGAACCAAAAGCCTTTATGTCCAGGTAAACCTTACTGTGCGGTATATATAATCACCCCATTAAAACTTTATTATACAGGAACAATTTGGCTCAAAATTTCCATGTCAGATGCAGGAAGAGCATATTAACTTCTGAAAATAGTGCAACCAGTTTTCTTGGAACATTCTATAAATATAATTTAAAAAATGCTGTAATACTAAAAATCCAGACCTCATGTTACTACCATCATAAACTACCATATACATCACATGTAAGAAAAAAGCTATTATACTACATTTTGCTTTCTTTAGCCTTTAATCAGATTGTTGCAATGTGAAATTATATAATAAAATTTTTTCAAGTCACCCATTGGCAAACACAGGATGAATTTGAACTATAAACCTCAGAGGTATCACAACAGATGATTCCTCTTATCTTCACTGTCTCCCCATAGCATAGGTTTCCATGCCTCAGACACTGTGTGTAAGAGCAGGTGTAAGACATATGCCTATAGACACACACAAACTATGTTTATCTCTCAATGTTGTGTTGTGTACGTTCATCTGCAGGGACACTGTCACACTAAGAGACAGAGATCATGCACGACTGCATGACTGTTCCATATAGCATATGAGCACACACAAACATAGAGACAGCCAAGCATACAAAAATAATTACAAACACGTAATGCATTAACAACACCCTACACAAAAAGCTTTACTAGAGCTTTATCGTCTAGTTTTTATTGTCCCCATAGAAATTCAAACCTTTTGTCAGGAAATTATAGAAATATCGATTTTTGTATATTAAATTGTCTTATTAACTTTGTTTTTGTGGAATTTGTTTCAGTGCTGTCTAGGATAACCCAAGATAACTGCTATTTTACATGTTAGTCCACTTAAGATCATATATCATTACACAATCAGATTTCAGGCTCAATTTAAAAATTATTCCAGAGGAAAAAAAAACATAAATGTTATATTTGTTCAGGGTGCTATGGTAATCAACTTTCACACAGGTTAAAGCAGATTTAAATTTGTTGCTTCGGATCATGGCTGACACTTTATTAAACCAGTGTCAGCTTTTTTTTGTGCTTTTTCCAATTCCCTCCATCTACATGAGGTGAGGGGATAAAGGCTAATACAAGCTTTCCTGTTGCTCGTATAACACTGATGGGTGACAGAACACTTCTCGAGGAAAATGTTGCCTATTTCTTATTCTGTATACATAGGCTTGCTGGTGCTGTGATTGCTCAGAGTCACTCTGCTCAACAGGATATAGTGAATAATGCCTTCCAATTCAGGTAGCATTGCCAGTTCTGAATTCTGGCTAAAGCATCCCAAATACCATTTAGATTACTTGGCTTGAATGCAATCCTAGTGGATAAATGCATCATTTAGAACCACTTAGGAGATGTCCTTTTGCTACAAGTACTTTCGCCCTATAAAAATATAATCCTGAGTTAAAGTGTGTGGACAAATCTTCAGTTATCAGTAGAAACATTGGTACAACCCACCTTAAATTCTGTGCCATTCAAGTAGAGTTAAACAAAGCTTTTGCCATACTGTAGATTGTCAAGTTAAATCCGCGACCAATAATAACCTCAATCAAATTATAATTAAGTCTTAAGGGGGTCAAGGCCAAAACAAGATCAAGTCCAAATGAAAGCAAGGCGAGTCAAATTCATATTGAAACCATGAAGCTGTTTTGAGGACAAACCTTTTTTCACTTTCATATATACCAGAACAAATTAGCAAAGTTTATTGAAAACGACCTAAAATTCTTCTATTTGGGTTACCCATAGAAGACAAGATGGAAATTACTTTTACGATCAAGGTCGAGACCAGGACCACACCAAAAACAGTCCCACAACCTTATTTGTTAATGTTAAATGCAGAACATGAAAAATCCACTCAGTTCCACCAACAGAATGATAATGGCTAATGAAAATGGTAATTATCTGCACAGCTGTCAGAAACGTGTTAGCGGGTAGGCACAGAATTAGCGCTCATCTAATCTCTGTAAGAAGTCCAATTAGCATTGACAGAGGTGCTATTTAGACCCCCCTCACCCCCCATAAAAAAGAAAAAAAAAAAGCTCCTGGCATTTTGACCTGCTGTGCCTGCATCAGTATGCCGACAGCATGACAGCAGAGGCTCTGGTTATTAATATTTTCATGTTACAAACAAGGAAACAATCCATTAATATAATCATTGTCTAGTGTAAATTAAATCACGGGTCTGAATCTGACCAGAGAGTGACTACTGAAATATCTGGCACAGTAGTGATGCCCAGAAAGCTTTCACAGTTTGCCTTAAGTGAGATCACAAGACGAGATGAAAACCCAGAATGCTATTCCATTTGAATGCTGGAACCACAAAAGTCCTAAATTACTAGATATGGAGGTTAGAGTTAGGTGAAATGAGATACAGACTTATAATGCAGGCTTATATAACATTCCTGCTGAAACCTTGGAGGAAAAAAAAAAAAAAAACCCAAAGATTAAAGCAGAGAAAAATGAGAAATCAGATAGATTTCAACATAGCAGTAATACTTCTGGGTGACACATTTACAACAGTATGGAAGACAGATATACAGAAATGTACATTTATAAACATGCAGATTTCAGTGATTCTGCACTGATTCTTTTAAATGATGGTAAAAGAACCAGATTTTTAATTTAAAATCTTAGTTGGAGTGGCACAGTGGCTTGGTGGTTAGTGCTGTTACTTCACACCTCCAGCGTTGGGGGTTTGAATCTTGCCTCCGGTGTGTTGAAATTACATCTTCTCCTTGTGCTTGGTGGATTTCCTCCAGGCTCTCTGGCATTCTCCCATAGTCCAAAGACATGTGTTGTAAGCTGATTATCATTTACAATTTGTAATTTGGGAACGCTATAGTGTATGATTGAGTATTGTGTGTGTGTGTGTGTGTGTGTGTGTGTGTGTGTGTGTGTGTGTGTGTGTGTGTGTGTGTGTGTGTGTG
>JAQQZT010000002.1:19462882-19475663 GCA_030068275.1 Clarias platycephalus | reverse complement strand
GCCTGGCCGGGAATCGAACCCGGACCCTGGAGGTGCAAGGCAACAGTGCTAACCACTACACCACCGTGCCGCCTTGTATTACTCATAATATAATTAATTAATATTATGAGTAATGCTCATAATTGACGCTGTTAAACATTACCTCGTCCCTGCAGCACAAACCACTGTATATGTATTCTCCTCAGTGTCTGTCTACATTAACTCTTACACTCCCATAACACCCCAGGGGAGCCTTGCCTTCTTGCCTTCTTCTTCCTTTTATTTATTCAATTTTCACCAATTTTTCAACCCACTGGATAAAGGAATTCACATCTGTCACATGACAGCTACCAATCAAGGGTTACACCATCACAGGGCAACTTAATACACTGTATGGAAGGACTCTTTGTCCTTATCTGCATACAGGAGCTCACACACCCATGACTGCTTAACACTGCTCTGACTGTCAGAAGAGAAAGTAATTCCCTCTTTCCCATCCAGACAGCATGGCCAATTTTGCTCTCAGACTCCTGGTCACAATCTCCTGATGAGAGAGGATGAACAATTCTCAGTTGCACCACTCAGAAGCCCAATCAGACATTCTTTCATTGCCACAAGGCTCGATATTTATTGTACAAAATGTAATTTTTCATCAGGCTCTGACAAACTGCGTCAAAAAGGCCATGCTGAGTGCTTTCGCTTACAAAGGAGATGTATTTTATTCCACTACGAAACCCAGCTTCTCTTTGTGAATCTTGACAGATCTTGAAGTCCTCCTTAAAGCTACCAATAAATGAAACCATACGAACAATATTGGTACTTGTTCAGGCAAATTCAGAATGCTGCAGTTGCTATACTCTACTTATAGTGAAGCAACACCTGTGGAGACACCTCAGCGTAATGGGCTTAGCCGTTCGCAATCAATAGTTAATTTTTCTATTTAAATTAATTTTGCAGATAAAATGTGGTTTATTATGTGACACTGTATTTATTTCCTAGAAAGCAGACTAATGTCTAGGATTAGTTAAAATGCTAAGTATCTTTTGTTGACTGACAAAACTCTCCTATTAAAGACAGTCTGGCTGGTTTCTTGCTTTCAATTATTTGCATTATATACTATTATATAAAGTAATACTATTAATTATTTTGCTTATATTGTTCTTTTTTTCCCCAGTAGGTTTGATAAGTGCTAAAACAAACAAAAAAATAAAGACAAGCGTGCTTCCATTGGGTAAGAACTGGTGTAGGAGCATTAGTGTACTGTATCTCACTCATTCTCTATACCACTTATCCTGGCAAAGAGTCTCAGGAGACCCAAAGCCTATTCCAGGTAACTCAGGGCACTTAACGGGGTACACCCCTGTGGAAGGAAACCAGAGGAGTTGGAGAAAAAAACCCAACTCTACACACACAGACCCGAAGGTTGGACTAGAACCCAGCACCCACCACCCTGGAGATGACCAGAGTTACAACTACAACACTGTATATCTTGAACACAATGAAACACTCACTCACTTATCTTCTATACCGCTTTATTCTGTATTCAGGGTCTCGGGGTGTGTGTGTTCTGTGATGAATTGGCACCATGTCCAGGTTGTACCCTGCCTCGTGCCCTATGTCTTCTGGGATAGACTCTACTGTAGGTTCCCCGCGAACCTGTATACAGGATGAAGCGATATAGATGACGATAATACGTGTAATATCCGGAGTTATGCAGGACTTTTAGCAGACACTGCCTTGTAAACAATATAAAGAAATGTTAACAGACAATTGTATAAAATAATCTAATGATGTATCCGTATGATTGTGGCCAAAATAGGACAAATATCATATCACAACAATATTCACTGATGTTCCATCCATCACGATATTAAAGCTTGTTAGCAGAGTCCCAGCAAAATGGCATATTTATTTATGCAATAAAACAAATTAGGGTTTATAATATATTTTAACATTCAGTCAGAGTCCATGCTAGGTTACATAATAAAAATGGAATGGGTCAGGAATAAAAAAATGTCTTAGAAAGCATCACTACACCTGTCTTAGAAAAGTGTAGTGATACAATCTATCATTATATTAATACAGTGCCTTGTCTATCTTAGCACTCTTCAGTGTCTGTACAGTACTTCAGTGTTCTTGTGACCCCCATTAGGCAGCACTTTTCAATATTTACCCATTTCCCCGTGCAGTAACAAGCTCTGACATGCCAGAAACAAGTCAGTGCCCTTCCTCAGAGCTCCCTGGACAGCCATCATTATGCTAATAGAGTATGGATGAGGAGGGAGTGAGGGAGCAAGGAAAGGGCTCCTCATGAGGCACACACCCATCATGTAAAACTCAGATGACAAGGCTGTCCACACCCCATCTCTCACACAGCCTCCAGTGACCCCTCTCTCCTTCTCTCTCCTTCTCTCTCTCTCTTTCTGTTCCTATATCAATTGCTGGCATTTTCCGTGCCCTAATGTTCTTATATTTACCAGCACTCTCTACTCGACTCCATTTCTCTTCTTGCTCTGTTTAGTTTGTGATCTTTCTCACTTTTCTGCGCCTTCACACATGAGGACTCCTTCCTCCCTTTTTAATTAGAGATAAGCTCCTTTGCCCATTTGCTTTTCTACCTCTGCCCTGTTTCTACAACTGTGGCTGCCCTCTTTTTATTTTTTCTCATCCATGTGCTACCTCTCTCTTGTCCGTGTCTCTGTGACTACATCGAGTGTACTGAACCTTCACAATGTAGACTGACAGAGGTGGAGAAAGGGTAATGGGCGTGAGGTGCCATGAATGGGGCTCGATTCAAAGGCCCAGGAAAGACTGACAGATAAAAAGAGGCAGTGTGTGTGTGTGTGTGTGTGTGTGTGTGTGTGTGTGTGTCTATTTGAAAGAGTAATGTAAGTGACTTTACTCAGGTTGTAACTTCATGATGTAACACTAAAGACACACACGGTCTTGTTATCTGTGCTGTGCAGTGCCGGGATTAACACCATAGTTCTATTAACTTTCTAAAACCGCAGCCATGCCTCCTTCTAGTCAATCACTTGCACGGTTTATCTGTGTGCGTCCTCCATGCGGTCTGTTCATACGCCGCGTCTTATCTCTGTACACACTCTCACAGACCAATCTTGTAATTCCTCACACACACACATCTTTATACGGACACACGGCTTTGTTGAAACACTTTGAAATCTGCAGAGCTTGACAGCACAGATTTAACCGCAGACCTGCAATTCAGTCTCAGTCAAACATCAACTCAGCCATGAATTCAGGCTTGGATCTGCTGTGGCTTCGAAATATGTACTACACACAAAATTGCTTGCACTGTTTTTTTCCCGTTTTTTTTTTTCTTTCGTCATTTTGATCATGAAGTTTGAGGTAAGGCCTGAGGAGACAGGGGGAGAGAGAGAGAGTGACACATGAGCACTAAACCAACAAACGAAAAGATTGAAGACCCTTGTGGAGCATGTACAGCTTCTCCTGTCATGCTAACTGATTGATGTTTAATGTGCCATGATGTTTGAATGTGAGCTAGCAGATTAAAGTTATAGTTAAAAATATCTTCATATTTAAAAAAACAACAACAAAAAAAAAAACTACAAGATCTCAGCCAAAAATAACAAATCCCCAACGCTCCCCTTACTATAACAACGGCCAAACACACCTGATTTCCTTCAGGCCTGAGGGAAAGCACAGTAATGAGCAGGCAATTGCACAAAACCAGCAAAGGACGACAAGAATAATATTTGTTGCTCATTAGTTCGAGCTGTAGCTCGTGGTAACACTACTGATGCAATTTTGGGCTCGTAACCACAAGCTTGTGGCATAAAGAGCCCCAATTATCACACACATTTGCATAGTGAAAAAGTTATTTGCAGAAATATGGGAAGAGTTTGTACAGTGATTAAAAAAGAGAGATGCAACCATACATGAAATATAGAGAATGTCTGAAGATGTGACTGAATAAAAGAGAAGAGCTTGTTATGTGACAAAAATGATTTCTCCACTACTTACTGAAGAAGATGTATTCAGTGTAGCTACTCCAAATCTTATCATCTCTGTAGTGGTTAACAAAGGCAGATGTCCCAGTGGAATTGCATGCCACCATGTGAAAGCCGGCCTCACTCAGTCTGTCAAAGGCCTGCTCTAGATAGGTGAACTTCAGGTAGAAGCGTGATGTGTATTTCTCAGGTGGCCGGTCTGGGTCACGGCTCTCGTTCAGACTCTCCCCGAACACCTCTTTGGCCAAAGCGATGCGCCCACACACCATGATCCGTGCCACACGCCGGAACTTGGCATCTGCTTGGTTGTCCCTCACTGTGGTATAGGAGCCCCGGTAGCCTAGGGTGATGAACCCTGACCTCTTATCCAGACTAGGGGTGCGTCCAGGCAGCTCGCTGCTCTGAGAGCTCTCCTCGATGTCACTGTGACATCCCTCATCATTAAGCGAGCCCTGCTTGGCGATACGTGGTGGCCCCAGCAGCCTCAAGAGCTCATTCAACTGGAAGTGCTCAGCCTCGCGCTGCAGGCGTTCACGCTCAGGGAAGTGCTCGGGCAAAACTACGTGGCGGTCACGCAGAAAGTCCAGAACGTAGCGGAACAGGAAACCATCACGGTCGATGAAGAAGCGGCCGCGGCTGTCTCGGGGAAGCTCGCCAGGTGCTCGCCGTGCGAACATGGCATGGAGCGTGGTGTCAGGAACGCTGAGCAGGGTGGTGCGCTTGGTCACATACACTTGGCCACCAACATTGAGCTCGATCACCTCTGGAAAGGGGCTGCACACCTCGCTGATGGGCAGCACCGTCTCCTTCATGGCCATGGTCCAGATTGGAGAAGCAGGAGGAGAAGGCTATAGCAGAAAGGATGCAGGAGGTCAGAGAGCAGGAACGAGGAGATCCATGAAGTAGCAAAGGCTTGAAGTAGACTGAAAGGAAGACTTCATCAGCAAAGAGGTTTGAAAGTTTGAAAGAGAGAGAGAGAGAGAGAGAGAGAGAGAGAAAGAGGGGGGGCTACATCTCTGCTGAGAGAGACAGTAAGAGAGATAGCTCAGACAGGGTAGCCAAGATGCTTCAGCTGCAGCAACTCAGGATAGAAAGCAAAGGATTGCGAAACAGAGAGGCAGAGAAAAGCACAGGGAGAGGGAGAGGGAGTGAGTAAAGCCTCACTGAGAGGCTTCTCATCATTTGTACATGGTCTGGGGAAGCCACAATGACATCACTCACAGTTCAGGGGAGGAGCAGCCAAACGACTCTGCCTTTTAAAGGACCAGTGGTGCATCGATGCAATAACACCTATTATCATGTACTATGCTAATGTAACAAGCAAAAAAGCAAACGAATACACGTAAACCTAATTTCAATCGGAATACAAAAGCACTGTTGTTATAAATTATTAATCCAGTAGACTTCACTACACTAAGGTCTGTTTCTAGGAATGAGGTGAAATTACAGCCCGTGCCACAAACCTGGCATGTTGTCAGGATGAATTCCTATTCATGTTCTTGCACAGGAGTGATAAAAACAGACATGCAATTTGATATTCACTGGAGAATAAAGACAGATTAGCTGTGCTTCTCACATTGTCTCTGCCAATCCATTACGACACACATACACACACACTTCTAGTACACCACGACTTCTAGTATACCACAGCTCCATCTAATGGACATTCATAACAAGAACTGAACTAGGTTTGGATCTGAATATACACTTCTCACAACATGTTGCATATACAATCACGATTCATTCAATATGCAAGTTTACATCTAACTAAAAGTCGTCGCTTCTCTAGCAATCAGCTTAGATGATTCTATCAGGTTCTACTATTTGTAGTAATAATCACAACATTAACCTGTCCCCTCCCCGAGCCTTGTCACCAGGTAACATAGTCAACATCACAATAGCTCACTAATGAATCCCAAAGAGATGAAGACATTCATTATTCAGAATTTCTCACCTACCAGTGTCAGTGTACTCTGTTCGACAACTGTTTAACTCCTTAAATTTCGCTGATGTACATTTTTGGTGAAGATATGTTGAATGTCAGAGACTTGATTGGTGCGAGCCTACTGTATAAATAAATAAATCTCATGCTAGTCAACATAATATGTCTGTCTTCATTGTAGAGCATGTGCAGTGGATTAGATTAAAAACTAAAATCTAAAACCACTTATTAGTTCCGGGTCTATATAAGCCTTGATGCCTCAAGGTGCTAGATTCAGAGAGAATCATTATATTCATAAGCTTTTCTATCATTTTCACCGTTATTATTAGTTATCTCTGCTTGCTTGCTCAATACTATGCTTCGTGGCCAGAACGTGAACTGAATTGGTTAAATATACCAAGAATACTGTAATGTAGTGTAGTTTAGAGTCCACTCCCGCCATATCAGAGAGCAAATTAATCATGTTCAACACATAGGAGGTGCAAGTAATCCCACATGGAATCAAATTGGTCTCTGTATGAGTTTTTTTTGTAAGGCGTTTCTTACTGCTCGTCAGCTTCTTGGCCAAACTGAATAGCTTCAATGTTGTTTACCAGAGTCTCATTAGGTATTCTGTCTGATGGTGCTCCCATAAGGGGAAATAACCAGCATCTTTGTTTTTATTTATTTATTTATTTATTTTTATTGCTAATCACTACCTCTTTTCCTCTGGCTGTGTTAATACACAGAGCGGTAATTTTGCCAAGTCGATTGCACTGCTCAATACACTGTCGGCATGGTTATTAGCACTGACACAAGTTGGTCAGTAATTGCTTTGGAGTTGAGAATATGTTGATTGATCGGGTCTAATGATTCCTGCACGGCTTCTGCTGGAACGCAAACCAACATGCCGACTCAGTTCATAGGCAAGGACAGCTAGCAAGACATTTGACCTAAGGCTCTGACACCGAATACACACATGCAGACCAAGCGCCTTGGGATTGATTTATGATTTAAAATCAGCTTAACAGCTAGTTTGTCCTTGGCATCAGCATTACAAAAACAGAAATGTATTGGTTGTAATATTCAAAGTTTTTTCTTAAAATAGATCTCCTGACAGTGCAGCCATTTTAAATCCGCACTAGTCCCTATGCACTGTTCTTTGTTTCTTACTTCTACATAGCTTATTCAATTGGTGCTAATTATCGCATTCCTTCTGAGTTTAATCGAGTGGCAGGAGACGGAGGGGGTGTAAGGCGGTACCTATAGCTCACAGGCATATAGGCAGAAGATGAAGTGAAGCTGGTAGCGAAGGAGAGAGAATAAAAGCAACGCAGTTCAAGCTGTCAGTGTGATCATAGGCCTGAATGTGATCACCACTTCTATGCCAGATGATTATCCTCCTTTCACACATCCAATTTCAAGTCAATCAGTGCTCTCACACTCCATTGTGCGTGCCACACTCTAGCCGCTGATTACATTTTGAGTTAAAGCAAGGGGCTGACCCTCTCACAGCTCTCTAGTTCTAAGGAAGTATGCATTAGTGCTTTTATGAGTCTGGGACCAAATCAGCTACATTAACCTGCCCACTGGAAACAGTGCTCATGAGGCAAACTTCCTGCTTAGCAGGGTAATGGAGTATGGCCAATGATGTGGTAAATGTCGAAATGTATCAAGCACTCTCTAAGGCATGCTGCGCCATGTAAGTGTCTGGAAAAGGCTGTGCATTTAATTTTTATCTTGACACGATAAAAATAAACCAGTGATACACAAATTCAGGCAAGGAGAAAAGGACAAAATACAAAACGTCCACAACAACAATAAGCCCAAATAATACTGAAAATCAGCATCATTCTGCAACACTGTGATATACTCTTTTGCAATGGCAGAGTGGCAGGTAAGAACAGATCTATCCTGACGGTCTTAGGCAACTGCTCTATAATGCAGTGCTCTAAAGAATGAAGACAAGATGGAATGAGAAATACCCTGTTCAGGAGGCATGACGGCATGCGAAGAGGCAAGGACCATGTCATTCTCCCACAGGGAGCGATGAGGAAGAACAAAAAGACATGGAAAAGACATAAGCTGTCATTCTGGGAGACTCAAGAAATGCTGAAACGTTCAAGGTTAAAATAAAGAGTAACATTTAGCAAGGGACCACCTTTCTTCTGGCTCTTTTTACCTGCTAAGAGAAATCAAAGCAACACACGCTGTTATGTATGCTGGGAATGAAATTTAGTCAGTATCTAATCAAATATTAATTATTAATGCCATATGCAAGAACACAACTGAACACATTTATAATACCAAATATATGACACACGATAAAGCGGTATAGAAAATGAATGAATGAATGAATATATGACACACATATAAGCTACACTGTAGCTAATAAAGCATACAAATAAAAGCATTAGGATTGATAAATTGCTATGGGACATTTTGGTCACAATAATGTTTTATACAAGGCAAAAAAAAGAGCTGCAAAAGGTCCTTGTCATTCAAATCAACATTCACTTGTTAAATAAACCTTGATTAGATCCTCATTCTGGATCTCTAGTCAGGCAATCAGTGTTACACATATTAGAAAAGGAATGAAGATCTGTATTCTCTGCATCAAAGCATGAAAGAGAAAATGTCAATCTCAACACAACCCTATAAAGACAGAATTTTTAATCATCTAAGCTTGTCATGTGCTGTGATCCATCACATCATTATTAAGATCACATCATTATTACTTAAAAAGTCCTCCAGGAACCTCAGATTGTTTGATGACCAGCTGACCTTCACAGCCCACTTTGCAGATCTGTTGGTCGTGCAAATTTATTCTGCATAATATCAGGGGAAATCAGGCTTCCCTTGTCAGCGGTTGCAACAGCTCCCTCTTCAACTCGTAACAACACATCCAACTCTAATATAAAGTTCAAGAGCTTGAGGATTTTCAGTGTAGATGATTGAACAGAATGAAATTGGGGTACTGAGATGAGAAACCAAAATCATGACATTTTACATGAAACTTAAATGCAGCTGTTCATGTCGTTAGTAACAGTTAATATTAAACGCAGTTTCCAGTAAATGTTAATTGCTAATTCATCTTGTCAGAGACGGGAATATTTCACAAAATCAATGCTGAAATGCCACTGATTATATTTAACCTTTGAAGTTCAAAACATTTAGGTAAAAATTTTTAATTAAATATTTCCTGTGCTTGAAAGCTATAGGATGTCAAAATCTGCACATTCATTTTATGCCCACAGGTTTTAATAAAATACTATTTCCAAGTTGTACAAGTCAAATAGTGGACAAAATGTATGCATTTCTCTCAGACTTCCATTCTAAGTGAGAAAAAAAGATAAGTATGAGTATAAGTCAGATCAAGGAGTTTTTACTTCTATTAATAATAAATATGTAAGGACATGTTAACTTATTTAACTTTACACTTCATTCCATCCTCTACAGTCTGAGGATAAACTGAGTTCTTCATTACATACCATTAAGTTGGATCCAAACTGCTCCTCATACATCTGCTGAAATCCCCAAATCTTTCTCTGCTTTAGGACTTGGTGTTTGAGGTTATATAATATACACTATCTTTATTCTCTTCTTCCCTCTATCCTCTTGTATTTCATTTAATTGAATTATACTTTCTAAACCTCTTGTAACTTGTAGCTCTTGGCATTGCACTGGAGTTTGTTTTTCCCTTAGCTTTTGCAACTTACTTATACACTCCTTATTGCATTGAAGCTATTTCTAGTAACTATATGATTGGATTGTACTTGCTACGTAATCATGTGCCATATGAACATAGGTAAATGTGAGAAGATGAGAAAAAAGAGTGCAACTAATTTTTTTTTTAAGTTACTACTTTGAGGACAATCTTCTGTGTGCGAGTGATTTATAAAGGTATATGCATGACCAAAACACTCAAAACTTAAAAGGAATTTCCTCAGCGAGTAAGAAAATACTCCAGACTCAGAGCAGTGAACCTTTACTGTGCCAAATTCAACACCAATGTGGCAAACTGATCAGGCTCTCTGTGTTTTCAGCGAAATGTTTATGTTAACAGGGTTTTTTTTTATTTAAACACATGTCGATTATTTCCTCTGATTTTATTTTGCATATTTGTCACACTTAAACGAGTAAGATAATCAAACAAATTGTAATATTACACAAAAAGAAACCAGAGTAAATACAGTCTGTGAATGATTATTCCTAACTTGCCCGTCCCCAGCTAAATCATAAATGAACTGTGATTAACCACATGAGTGGGGGAGTTGAGTTAAATTTCACTTGCCACATCCAGGCCTGATTACTGCCAGGCCTGTTGAATCAAGAAAGCACTTATATAAAACCTTTCTGACAAATTTAATTAAAGCATGTTCAAGATATCACTTTAAGGATGTATGTCTGTGTATGTTTGTGTTTATTATGTGTGTGTGTGTGTGTGTGTGTGTGTGTGTGTGTGTGTGTGTGTGTGGTGGGCATAATACATCAATTATCAAATTGTATGGTACAAATTCACAAAACAGACTGCTGTTCAAGGTACGCATATTCAAAGATATGGGTTTAGTTATGCAACTGCCTTGCATATGTATTCACCCCCTTGCCCTTTTCCATATTGTCTAGTAGTGCTATTTTAACATAAATAAATTATAAATGAACCCTTAACAAATCATATTTTACAAAATTATTTACAAATAACCTACAAAAAAGTGACTTAATGTGTATTCACATTGTTTCTATGAAACCATAAATAGATTGTTTTATAAAGAAAGCATAAATTAATATTATATTACAATATTTTGTCCCATACAGTATTTGATTGTACTGTATTAGTTCATAGTTCCCCCTAAAGCCCCTAGTGGAATAACTGAGAACAGCATTTCCCTTCCCAAATTTTTCACCCCAGTTAACGGGCCCACAATTTTTTTTTCTCAGAGCACGGAACATTCATTTTTCACTCTCCAATTGCAGTGGACCATTATTTTCAATCCCCTGTTTCAAACAATAGATGGGGACTAAGAAGATTAGTTTAAAAAAAATGGACAGTGAGATATCTGGTAGTCGAAAGAGTCAGCTCTTACTGCTGAGCCGAGCAGAGTGCTCTGACTCACTGAAAAGAGCCATCATTTCCATCACTAATGCAAACACATAGAGCAGTCTGTGCCGCCCCCTTTGGCATCTGTTGAAAGTAGGCAGTGAGGAATCAGTGAACTTCTTCTCACCACAATCCCAGTGCAACCTCTGTCTCCAATCAGCTCTCTCGCCCGTGAAGCTGAACACAGTTACTGAACAGAGTCTACAGAAAGCACATTTTGTGCCATTAAAGGGAACTGACCAGGTGTGAAGCAGCGCCTATAAACCCAGGTAGGATGAACTTGGAATTTTCTTTTTAATTATTTCCAATTGGTGTAGAGAAACTTTTTCAAAATTTTGCTGAAGCAATTCCAGGATAAACTTTGCATTGCAGTACATTCCACTGGCAGTCTTGCAACAGCTAGTAATATAATAGATACAGCTGGAGTTCATTGGTTCATAAAAAAACTTTGTAGTTTTAAGATGCCTTATTGTGTTAAGATCAGCCGGGAAGGAATGTTAAAAAAAAAAACCCAGACAGTTCTTTCAACATAAAAGCCAACATGACGTTTAATTTTATTGCAATAAGACAGTTGAAATGATTAATGTTTTTACATCCATTGTGCATAATTTCTGATATAATTCAGGTCATAATAATATATTGAGATTCATAAATTCAATCAACTAATTGAAAATCATATTTCACTAACAATGGTGTACTGCATTTATACATGATCCCTTACTTGACTTCTATATATGAATTATGCAGCAAACAGTTATTATAATCATCATATGGAACAAATACAGTCACTATAGGCATTCTTTAGCAAAAATATAAAAGAATAACATGTAGTTGGTAATATTTTGAGCTTAAACATAGAAGCACACTATATATAGTATGTAACTTTATATTTGCATATTTTAATAACAAGTGCTTATTAAACTGTCTAGATGGATTTTAGACCACTGTTACACTTTCCCCCCCTGTATATTATTTGTGTGCTTGAATATATTTTATTATATTGTATGTTAATATTAATATTCGCTATCTGATTTGTGTTGATTAACTGCCAGCTGTTTTCTTATTCTCTCTCTCTCTCTCTCTCTCTCTCTCTCTCTCTTTCTCTCTCTCTCTCTTTCTCTCTCTCTGTTGCAAACTCTTTGCATTTTATGATGATTAAAGGAATCTTACTTGTATGCAACCTCACACTAAATTGAGGTTAAAATAAAACAGTCAGTGTCTGGAGACTGACAGAGTAATTATGTTTTGTTATGCTGAATGATGAATGCAAACTATGTAAGCTTTAGTGCTGGTTCTCCTGCTGCAGATTAATTTTGGGGGTCTGTGGTAAACCCCCCCCCCCCCCCCCCTCCCAGCTCAATGACAAGCGAGCTTTTAAATAACCAGCATGCTAAATTACTAAAGATTTAGCAATGCTGGATTCAATGCCCTTTAGTTTGATCGATCCGGTTCTGAAATGTTTTACGGTTGTTTAGTGAACAGTTGGCATTAGGGGAAACGTAACTAGCTTTTCCAGTTGTTTGAATAAAAATATGTGTCTAATATTTTCTGCAGTAATCCATACCAGGATTAAAGGTTAAAATTGGTTAAAAAAAAAAAAAACAGGCTAAATTCATTATTTTTGTGATTCACTGTTTACTCTATAAAATTATATTTAGAATGGTTTTATATAGAAAACAGTGATTAAAAAAAAAAAAAAAAAGAAACCCTTTATTACACTCCTGTAACACTTCTGGAGCTCTCTCTCTCTCTCTCTCTCTCTCTCTCTCTCTCTCTCTCTCTCTCTCTCTC
>JAQQZT010000002.1:19420139-19459693 GCA_030068275.1 Clarias platycephalus | reverse complement strand
GCCAGAGAGTGCTTGTAAAAAAGAGAGATTTTTGTGAAAACACACACACACACACACACACACACACACACACACACCAGTAAGCCATAACATTAAAACCCAGTACATTAAGCCCAATATTGTTCCTCTTGTGCCTCATGACTCCACAAGACCACTGAGGTGTGCTGTAGTGTCTGGCACTGGGATGGTAAAGACAGATTCTTTGGGCTGCAAGTTGTGGGGTGGATACTTCATGGATCTAACTTGTTTTGTCTGGTGCATTCCATGGATGCTTGGTTGAATTGAGATCTGGAGAATTTGAAGGCTGGATCAACAACCTTGAACTCTTTGCCTGCTAATCCCCTGACATGTCAGGCACTGGGTGTTCTGATATCGTTCTACCATAGCCAGCATTTTTTTTTCAGCTGGCTTTTGGTCATAGGTGAGCATTGAGTGGCTATGAGCCTGTCACCAGTTTAATGGTGTATAATTGATAATCAATGTTAATCATTGACATGACGGTGGCGTTAGTGTTGTAGCTGTTGAACTGGCCTCCAAATTTTCCTGATTTTCATCCGACTGAGCATTCATGCCCTGGTAGCACAAGCCTAATCTATACAAAATTCAGTTTATCTTTTTGCGTTTTTAATGTTATGGGTAGTTGGCATGGACACGAACTGCTCCGCTGAAAGTTGCAACTGCAGTGTACACTAATATGATACCTCTAATGTATTAGACAATATATGTGTTAATACTGCTCGCTATATTAGAAAATGAGTGTGTCTGTCTAGTATTTTATTAGAAACAAAAGTAAAAGGACCTTATGACAACTGAGATGGTTTGTATCTGGATAGTAATAGATTTGAAATGTTAGAAGAATATTTTTTAAACCAGTCTGCAGTAAGTATAAGGTGGCTGAGAGGTCAAATAATTCAAAGGGTATGGGATGTCATGGGAACATTATCCAAACCATATGTCTAACTAACCATGAAGATCTGGGTAAAAAGAAACTTTCATGAGAACAAAAAAAGAGAAACTTAGAATGTTTTGGAAAGCTCAAACTATATATTTAATAGATAACTGCTTCATGACGCATTTCATTTGTACCAGTCACTCCCATCATTTGGATTATGGCTTTTTTTTTTTTACTTGCATTTTTCACCCCTACCCTTTGCAGCAATTTGAATTTTAACTAACCTCAAACAACACGCCGCTACAAAACGCCTGCATGCTGAAATTAGAATAGATCTGCATTAGACTAGCAATTAATATTCCTCTAAATTACATTTGTCCAATCACATAAACCTGTGCACCAACACCAATAAGAGAAATGTTACTTGATTGCACCACAGTGAAGATGTGCCTTGAAGTTGCTTATACAGTACAGTATGTATTTGCATATACTGTATGAATATGCATTTTTCAGATACAACAGGTTTTATTACCAAAATAAAAGCTATCTTAATGTATTACTTTGTAACAAATATTCACAGTAGATATACTGTTGCTTCTTTTTTTTGCAATTGGAATTACTTGCTTTTATGAAGTAATGTGATATTATGTAATTTTAGCCTGTGGTTTGAATAGCCCAAGCACAGTTATTAACCTTAGGTATATTGATCAGTACCTTAAACCTTTTAATATCCCAGCTTATTATTAATATATTCATCTTGGAGCAGATTATTCAGAAGCTCTTTTGAATTATTCAGTACCTACAGAGAAACCAATAGGTAAGGTATGTAGTTACAGAAGTGACAAATGTGAATCTTGGCCCAACAAGATTCTTGGGAATTTAAGGGGACTGAATCTGCAAGGGAGCTTTATTAACACTTGTTATTAATGGCTAGATGTAATGTAATATAATCTCCAAGCAGCTGAATTCCTTAAAATACTGTATGCCCTTTTAGGAAAGTACACTGATTGTTCAAACCACTGTTCTGAAAGCATTACATTATAAAAGCACATTTTTTTCTTCTTTTGCTGCTTAGATGCAGGTGGATGAGAACAGGTTGAAAGAGATCCGCTTGCATCCTGTCAGTGATCAATTGCCTACTACTGAGGGTGTGGTGAAGGTGAAGGATAAAGATAGCTGGGTTCACATCTGCAATATAGGCTGGACCAACGAAAACTCCCGTGTGGTGTGTGGAATGATGGGGTTTCCCTCAGGCAAGACCATATCAAAGAAGAAATACAGGTATGAGATCAGGCATTACATGTGGTTACCCCTTGACAGTACTGAGCACGAGTAGAGACTTCAAAATATATTGTTCTCCATGTGTCCATGTGGATTTTCTCTGGGTTTCCTCCCATTTCCCAAAAACGTCCTGGTAAGCAGATTGATGTGAATGTGTGCGTGCACAGTGGCTCCATATCTACAACCTTTACCAGGAAGTGATTACTGAAGATTGATTCAAATGATTGAGAATATGCCTTATTTAATAGTTTTTATAACTTATTCGCGTTCACTTCCAGATTTGTCCAGACTTCCTACGGGTAGAAACCATAACAAGGCATAACAAAAACATCTTAGAAGGACAAGCAAGGCATGAGTGGTAGAATTAATCATCGGAACTGCTAAATGCATAGCTGGCGCTTGAGGAAAAAAACGGGTCCAAGAGAGCTCAGCTGCTGGCTGCTTTTTGATTCATTTATATATTTAAATATTTCTCTCTTAGTCATTGAGTGTTTATCTTAATTTAGTGCACTGAGACGTAGCTGCTGAAAGAACACATCCTATGTAATTTAAAAGATATTCAACTTGAGATAAAGTACACAGTATGTGTATTTATGTCTGTATGTAGACTTTAGAGTTTAGAGGTAGAGTTTAGAGTGTATAATAGATCTAAACATGTCAATTCCAGTACTGTCCTACACTAAAATGGACCCTGATATAGCGCTGATGAGACATCACTAGTATTTCATGGTGCTTGACAGTTAATAACTTTCATCTGTGGAACCTCATGCCAAAATCTTGTTGAATAATTTAAGGCTTGGGCCCATTCTTGAGTGAGTTTATGGCTTGTCCAGGTGTAATATATTTTTGCCTCTTTCTGAAGCGGTTCTCTAGTCCCCTCCTGCTCTCTGTCTTTTTCACTCTCTTACTCTCGCTCTCTCTAACGTGTCCACGTCATAGACACTCTTGCAGATTCACACCAGATGGTTAAATGTAAGCAGAGAGTGCTGTGCTAGACAGACCGTGTTCATGAGTGAAAAAGAAAAAAAAAGGATTAATGAAAAAGGGGATGAAAAACAGAACTCAACCAAAAAGTGGCTGGTGAAGTTTATCAAATTGTAAGCTTTGAAAGTTAAGAAAGGTACTGTCAGTATATATATTTGCAAATATATTGTACACTGCATAAATTATAGTACTAAAATGTAGTTATCCTTGTTCCTGAGTTGGTGCTCTCATTCAAGGGTGCATCTGTTATACCATAATATGTACAGTATCAAAAGAAAAAGTTATACACATTTTCTTGAATCACCTTTTGCTTTGATTTGGCGTGCAGTTGAAGTGGCCTAGTTTCAATAAGCTTGTGTAATGTCACAACATTTATTTCTGTCCAGAGTCACATTACGTTTTCTCAAAACTCTGGCATTGATTATGGGAGAGTCATTGCGTAAAGCCTTCTCCAGCACAAGATTCTCAAGGGGTTAAGGTCTGGATTCTGTGGTGGCCAATCCATATCTGAAAATGATGTCTCGTGTTCTCTGAACCGAGTTGACCTTGACAAATCCAAAGCATTGTCAACATTTTGTAACATGTTCTTGGAATGCTCATGCCATCAGGGAAGAAAAAAATCCACTGATGGAAAACCTGGTGATTTAGTACTGTATATAGTCAGATGTCCTAATTTTTTGGGAACATAATGACTTTGCTGAACCTAGGCCTGACCAACAGAAGCAACACCAGATCATAGCACTGCCCCACAGGCTTGTACGGTAGGCACCAGGCATGATGGATGCATCACTTCATCCGTCACTCTTCTTACCTTGAATCTTCCTTGAAAATGATGATACAGCACAATTTCGCTAGGTTTCAATGATGTTTCTTTTCTTTTTTTCCTCATTTTTTTTTTCTTGACACAGAGCGATACTTTGACCCTTTTAAAACGGAGTAATGGGATATGTCTCTGACATGTTTGTTTCAAGAAATGAGAAGCTACTCACTGCATCAGTTAGGGCTAAATAACCTGTTGCCAGCTGAACCATATTAATCACTGCATTAATTATTCAGTGGAAGGCTCTTAGTGTAACCATTTGCTTAGTTAAATTAAGGTGGTGATTTTTTTTTTTTTTTTTGGCCAGGCAGCACATCTTTCATCTGGACGCATGAATATAGTGTACCTTTAAAAATTATTTGAGGTAACCTTGGTCCCCAATTGGCTCAGTGGTAAAGTGCTCGCCCTATCATCTAAAAATCGCTGGTTCGATCCTTGGGTGATGCTGTAGCCTCTCGCAGCCGAGGGCCTCTCTCAACGAGGTGGGCTCCCACATTAATTACGGCTTTACAGTCAATCACAGACGTCTATGATCTCATGCAAGCGAAAGAAGCGGATAGCGCTTTCCTCCGAGTGTGATGAGTAGCACCCAATGGTGCGTGTGCAAGCAGTTCGATAAGATGCAGGCGGTGACATCACGTGGTTCGGAGGAAACACGTGATAGTCTGCGGCCCTCCAGACTGCCTTAATGTGATCCCTAGGTAGTTTTTAATAATTAGTTTTTAAGAATAAAGTACACACCATGTAAGTGGGTTCCCGTTTAGGCTACTACCACAGGGATGATGAACATGTAGTTGAAATTGAGCATACACAAATGTTGTTTTAAATGTATTTGAGTCCTGGTCATGGTGTTTATTCAATACTTCTGATCAATATTCTGAGCCCTGACACTTTTAAGTTACTTTAAGTACAGACACAATTTTGAACTTAACAGTCTTGTCCATAGTATGTTTGTGACCTCATACCACTGTGCATCCTTTTTCTGCTCACTGTTAGGGGTCATTTCTATGATAACTTACGAGGGGTGTTTAAGTCAAACCGGGACTTGTGATGAAATTTCTTGTGGATGAAATCTGATGGACATTTACACAAGACTTTAAGCACAGAATGATGTTGAGTAAAACAATTGAATGGTGCAAATATTTTATAGAAGACTGATGATTGGTCATCTTGGACAAGGTGGATCAGAGCCCACTGCAGTTGTTCCTGTGACCATTCATAGAGTGGAACACATGATGCTTGAAAATGATGAATGATGCATAACTTTACCAACTTATGGAACAGACACAACTGTTTGTGGGAACTGTACACTACACAAACACACATTACAGGAATTTTTACCACGTCACTTATACAGTTCTGACCTCACTCCAAGCCATTTCCACATGTTTGGGCCATTAAAGGAGTTCCTGTGAAGCCAGCATATCAAATGTGAAGCAGGTAATCCGCTTATGGCTCTTGTGTACTGAGTAAACGTTCTACCTTGATGGTGTCAAAGCACGACTGAAACGCTGGGATAGGTGCATTATTGTAGCAGTTGGAATATATCGAGAAATAAAGGTAGTTTTTACTGTCATAACTTTGTTCTGTTATTCTGCACAATGAAAAGTCCATTCATCTTCACTAATCCCTCTAACATGAAGTTGCGGTGGATTTTGAACAGTAAATGTGAGGTGGGAAACCACCTAGGGTGGGATGCCAGTCTATTGCAGGGAACCATGCACACTTACATCACAACACTATTTTATTCATACCCAGGGGTAATATAGGGTAGCCAGTGCACCTACCAACATGTTTACAGAAGAGAAAGGAAAATGGGAAAGGCAGAATAAACCAAGACAGGCATTGGGAGAACACTTTGGCATTGGGAGTGATTGGGAGAAATGTCACTCATACAGTACCCCATGATCAAGGTTTAATCAGGTACCCTAGACTGCTAAAGTAGCATCGCTGCTCTTTCTGCGCATATGGTTTTAATGATAAGAAATCGATTTTTTGAGTCTGCAAACATGTTCTTCTCTAAAGCTGATGCAATGCTGTCAATGAAAATGACCCTCCACTATTTATATCATGGCTGATTTTTTCATAGTTATGCAATATCGGATGCTAGGAGCTGAGATTTAATCTTAACCTCATCATGGCCTCGGGAAAATGCCTAAGAATGTCTAGATATTAAACAAATCTTGCCGTGTGTGTTGCACACTCGGTAGATGGAGACAAACACATGGGATAACTTACCCTTAACAATGCATAAAATTAAATGCTACACATGCAGTATGTTGGTGAGTAAACAGTCTTGAATTAGAATCGTGTGGTTCGTATTCAAATAGACTTTACACAAATATATTTTAACATCAGGTCAATTTGAATGGTCTGTCCCTGAAAACGTAGTGAATTATACTGCATTTTTGTCAGTAAGCTGCTAGAATGTTAGAAATGTGTTAGCCGTGTTAAACGAATCGAGGTGGCAAAATCAGGCTGCCCACATTGTCCAGGAAGGGTATAACAGGCCATTTATTATATAACCAATGATGAGTTTATATATCTCTATTCTTAAAGATAGTGAAACAACAGTTTTAGCATTTCCTGTTGTTTGATGATTTGTTTACTGATGCTTTTATATTATTGTTGTGTCCAGTCACAATCGTGTATATAGGATTCACTCGGTGGCCTGCGGTGGAAACGAAGCTCATCTGTCTGCATGTACCATGGAGTTCAGTAAAAACACCAGCATCCCCTGTCCTGCTGGAGGCCCTGCTGCAGTCAGTTGTGTGCCTGGGCCCCAGTTCAGTCAAGGCCAAAAAAACAAGGACAAGAAAAAACGCACAGTAAGCTCAAACATGTTGCCTCTTAAAGGAATAGTGGCCTCTTTAGGAGCACATTTTACTAGCAGCTTCAAGCAGGCCGCTGAAACTGTACGGCAAGGGCTCATACTAAAAGGCCACTGTAGTGTAGAAGTATTCATTGAAAATTTTGTATGAATTCTGTAATTAAATATACCTTACGAACACTATCTTTTTTCATTTGTAGTAAACAATCACACAACTAATTAGTATAAGGACTACCAACAAAAGTAGTTCTTTGTCTCTGACCCAGCCTAAGGTGCGTCTAAAGGGTGGTGCAAGGACAGGGGAAGGCCGTGTGGAGGTGCTGAAGGGCTCTGTGTGGGGTACAGTGTGTGATGACTTCTGGAGCTTAGCGTCTGCCAGTGTGCTATGCAGAGAATTGGGCTTCGGTACTGCTACAGAGGCGCTAACTGATGCACGCATGGGCCAAGGTAGATTACTGAGCACACAGCACCTAAACTTTAGCTTGAACACAATGTTTTTAGCCACTATAGATCTATTTTATGCTAAATTTTTATTGTGCTCATGTTCATCATGAAATGTAATATTGTGTTAATCATAGGCACAGGACACATCTACATGAATGAGGTACGGTGCCAAGGGAATGAGAAGAGCTTGTGGGATTGTCCTCATAGCAACATCACTTCAAAGAAGTGCAAACACATGGAGGACGCCTCGGTCAAGTGCAACGTCCCTTACATGGGCTTTGAAAAAAGGGTCAGAATATCTTCTTCTAGGAATATATGATTAATTAATATATGATTAATTTTACTTAAATGAGAACTGTCGCCTTGCACCTCCAGGGTCTGGGTTTGATCCCGTCTCTGTGTGCATGGAGTTCGCATGTTCTGCCCGTGCTTGGTCGGTTTCCTCCCATAGACTTCCAAAGACCTGCAGCTAGGCTAATTGGCATTTCCAAAGTGAATGAGTGTGTGAGTCTGTGTGTGCCCTGCGATGGATTGTGCACCCTGCCTTATGCCCTAAGTCTCCTGGGATAGGCTCCAGGGCCCCTGCGACCCTGAATACAGAATAAAGCGGTATAGAAGATGAGTGAGTGAGCAACTTTGTTAAGATTAACATGTGAATCTAATGTGATGGCATACATTTTGGTTCGGTTTTAAGCAAAGTTAGTATATTCTTACTGTCAGTTCCAGGGTTATGTCAAGAAGGGCATACAGTGATAAAAACCTGTGCCAAGTCAAATATGTTAATCCTAATTATCTTTTGTGGTGACTCCTAATTGCAAGTAGTATGACGGCATACCTTTTGTTCATTAAATGAGTTGACAAAGTGTTAATTTAAATATTATTTTTCCTAAAAAGAATGTAAAAAATATTTTTAGATTCAATTTTCATATATATATATATATATATATAGTGTCGAGGATATGGTTAAAAATTCTATAAAAAAATAAAAATTGCCACTATAATTGATGTTTAGTTGCCGCTTAACTGTAGAATCATGAAATTTCTCTATCTACTTTATATGAACCACTGGACTGACCTGGCTTTTATTTCTATATTTAAATTTGCACTTTGCTGCTTGTCTCTTAACCCATAACAGATGCGTCTGACTGGAGGCCGTACACAGTTGGAAGGCCGGGTGGAGATTCTGGCTGATGTTTCAGGGGAGTGGGGCCTGATCTGTGGGGATGACTGGACTTCTCGGGAGGCCATGGTGGCATGCAGGCAGCTGGGACTGGGACATGCCAGCAGTGGCCTTAGAGTAAGAATTCACTGAATCCTGAAAAGCGCATGTGTAATCTATCACAGGTACCCAGTTCAGTTAACAGAGACTTACTGTATTTGTTCACTTTAACATGTCTGGATTTTATGTTCAGACCCTGGAATTATTTAGAACTTTTTTTTAAAAAGCAAAAACTTTTGCTTAAATTTTTGAGAGATTTTTGACCTCATTGAAGATGAACAATTTATAGATCACTAACTTAAAACCACAGATAGAACTGTGCGGTGAGATAGCTGCCAGGAGCATGAATCAACTCTAATGTACCAATTAATCAGCGTATGAAACAGGAGTGGGTGTCTATAACAACATGCTGGGATTGTAGTTATCTCAGGATAGGAAACCAAACACATACAGACTGTTGTGCAATACAAAGCAGGCTTCGTTCGTAGATCCAAGCTGTGGACTGACAGATTCCAGATGGAGCAGCAAACTGTAGACTCTGACATCATCAAGTTCGATAATGTGGTCCTTTTCATAACTGTGAAACTTGCTGTAGTACAATATCACAGAAATTTGTTCATTCATGTTTGAGTTGGCTCTTTAGGTGAACATGGAGAATGGGTAATGAGTGAAATATAAACCAAAAGTCCTTTGAACCATTATAAATAGTTTTGGGAATGCAGAACCACACTAAAATACCAAGGACATGCATTTAGAACATGTGTTTAATATTTTGCATCGGAATACTTCTGTGGCAGACAACATAGCAAAAAAAATTCAGTTGAATTAGAACCTCATTTAAGTTACCCTCATTCAGGAATCTCATTTAAGAGAACATTGAGAGGTTCTGGTACATAAAGTAAGGACAGGCCATTAGATCATTAATTGTACAGATCAGATTTATTAAGTACACCTGTTTAATTGCTCTTACAGCAAATATCCAATCAGCTAATCACATGGCAGAAACTAAATGCATACAGACATGTAAACATGGTCAAGTCGATCTACTGACGTTCAAACCAAGCATCGTAATTGTGAAGAAAGGTGATTTAAGTGACTTTGAACATGGCATAGTTGTAGGCGGCCAGACGGGCAGGTCTGAAAACTGCTGATCCACTGAGATTTTCACACACAACCACCTCTACGCTTAACAGAGAATGGTCTGGAAAAGAGAAAATACTGTACGGTTGTCGCGCGCGCATTTCAAAATAAAAGTCCCAGCAAAATAAGTTAAAAAGTTTTTTTTGACCACACACTCCGCGACCCACTGAAAATGTTCCCGCGACCCACTTTTGGGTCGCGACCCACCAGTTGAGAAACACTGCTGTAGAGCATGTCTGATAGCACAGACCAGACTAGGTCGATCAATCACATTGGAAAAGATTGAAAGACTGAAAAAATGGTGCTTGGTCTGATGAGTCTCAATTTCTACAGAGATATCCGGATGGTAGGGTCAGAATTTGGCTTAAAACATGAAAGCTTTCTGCCTTATATCTACTGTTCAGGCTGCTGGTGGTGTTGTAATGCAGTGGGGATATTATCTTGGCTTATTTTGGGCCTCTTAGTACCTTAGTATTGTTGCTGACCATCCTGACCACAGGATAACTTGCCATGTCACTAAGGTAAATGATCTCAAACTGGTTTGTTAAGTTCACTGTACTCAAATGGCCTCCACACCAGATCTCAAACCAAACAGAGCACCTTTGGGATCTGGGCGAATGGGAGATTTCACCTCATGGATGCGGAGCAACATTGGGGTGCTGTTATGTCACTATGGATGTATGGACCAAAATCTCTAAGAAATGGTTCCAACTCCTTGTTGAGTCTATGCCATAGAGAATTGAGGCAGTTTTGAAGGCAAGAGGGGGTCCAACCCAGTACAAA
Organism: Clarias platycephalus; assembly: GCA_030068275.1. NCBI lineage: Eukaryota > Metazoa > Chordata > Actinopteri > Siluriformes > Clariidae > Clarias > Clarias platycephalus. Next base: position 19,449,300 of record JAQQZT010000002.1, on the reverse strand, counting down.
CAGGGTGTACAGTAGGTGTACCTATTGAAGTATGTATCCTATGCTGGTTATACAGTTAATCAACCATTAAAAGAACTATTTTATTTTGCTATTTAAAGAAAAAAGATGAAGATTCAATGATTGAAAAAGTTCTAAATGTGTCAATAAAACTATGAACCATCTGTGTGTTATTGGTAAGCTATACCAAATTATTCGGCTTATTGAAAAGAATCCATATGAAATCATATAATCGTTGAAATAGCAGGGCATGACCTTGTTTAGTAGAACTAGTTAATACATTTCATCAGGGAGCTCAGGGAATTGCCCTTGCAGGTGTTGCAGATCTGTTTGGTTGGGGCAGGACAGAGCATGAGGGCACATGGTACGATCAGGCTCCAGATGGAGGACTAGGAAGGCCATGGAGGCCTGGCAGTATGCACGCCTTGGCTATGGCCAGCATGCAAGCATAATAACGGAGGATATCTGCAGTATGAATAAACATCCTGAATTGAGATGTCTGTTAGGTTTCCAACAACAAACAAATGCACATGATTTTATAGTTGAGGATGTGAATTCAGTAATATATGGCAGAAACATCTAAACACAATCAATCTGGTTTAATCTACTGTTTTTAACAGACTGCTTGTGCGCCATTATTATAATAACAGATAAAGTCTCTCGTTTTACTGTATAATTAGCATCGTCCTCTTTGTTACTAAGGAAACCTGGTACTGGGAAGGCAGTAACGTGACTGAGATGGTGATGAGTGGGGTGAAGTGTCGTGGAGATGAGATGACAATAACTGAGTGTCAGCACCATAGTGTTGTCAACTGTAAGAGGGCAGGAGCTGCATTTGCAGCTGGAATTATCTGCACAGACTGTAAGTTATACAGTGCATGACCAATCTGAGGGACAGCACCTGGTTTATTATTCTTTTTTGGAGATAAATGACAAGGTTGTAAGTAATAACCAGTGAACATATCCTCACCTTCTCAGCCGCAGCAGACCTGGTCCTGAACGCCCCTCTGGTGGAGTACAGCGTCTACATCGAAGAACGGCCACTGCATTTGCTCTACTGTGCAGCAGAGGAAAACTGCCTCTCGAAATCTGCAGTCAACGACAACTGGCCGTACGGGCAGAGGCGTCTACTTCGATTCTCCTCAGAGATCCACAACGTGGGCCAGGCCGACTTCCGTCCCCGTTTGAGCCGTAATTCCTGGGTGTGGCATGAATGCCACAGGTAAGCACAGGGCAGATAACCAGTGCTGCTTGTTACTTTATTGTTCAATAATCAGTTTGAGCTGAATGTACCGATCCATAGTGTTTGTTAATATTTAAACAACACATAGAAGCTTAGTACTACATAATATTCTAGTCACATTTTATGCATTGTGAGTAAGCATTAAAGTGAATAATAAATAATGTGTCGTTTTATACCTGGACATGGTTGTGAGAGCAGCAATAATTCCTGCTGTAATTTTGCCAGCTGCACTCACTACGTGTGCATTACCCCTAACAGGCATTATCACAGCATGGATATCTTCACCAACTACGACCTGCTGGATCTCAACGGCACAAAAGTGGCAGATGGTCACAAAGCCAGCTTCTGTCTTGAGGACACGGACTGCAATGAAGGTAAGGCAGGGGTTATGATTATGGTGCTTTTGATATGCAGAGCCCCAGGCTGCACATCTGGGCCTGATTTAGCATTTTATGGGCGCAATGTAAATTTATGGCATCTGAATGTGAATCATCAGCATGCACAGAGAAAAGGTGGCACAATCCACATATATCAGATAACACGTTTCTTCTTATGGTTGGACAGTTTTCAGGTTCTATGTCTACCGAAAATGAGAAGCCAAGTGATTTGTTACATTTATTGCTCCAGGTGTTTCAAAACAATACCAGTGTGCCAACTTTGGGGAGCAGGGCATCACGGTTGGCTGCTGGGACACATACAGGCACGATATAGACTGCCAGTGGATTGATATCACTGATGTCAAACCTGGAAACTACATACTGCAGGTAAGCACTAAGAACATACTACAATACAGACCTATATTTTTGGAACACAAGCTGGAATGGCATCAATGGTGTGCTCGGAGCCTGCACTCTAGTGGCTGATATTCGATACTGCAAAAGCACAGCAGATTCCAATATATAAGCATAACATTTTAGGAGGGCATGGGGAGAACATGCAAACTCCATGCACACAGACCCCAGGGCGGGAATTTAACCAGGACCTTGGAGGTGCAAGGCGACAGTGCTAAATGTGCCAGTGCCGCCAAAAAATATCTATTTAAGTAATAAAGCGCACAATGTTGATATACAGTATAGTAAAACTAAGTACTAGTCATTCGTTACAATGAACTTTAACTAATCAGTCTTTATATCTTTAGCACCTTATTCCTTCAAAATGTAAATAATTTTGCTGTTTTTGTCTCTCACAGGTTATACTGAACCCTAATTTTGAGGTAGCAGAAAGTGATTTCACTAATAATGCTATGCGCTGCAACTGCAAATATGATGGCTATCGGATCTGGCTGCATAAATGCCACTTAGGTAACTACCAATTCTATTAGCATGGATAGGATTTCAACTCATGTATTATCTACCTTACATGCAAAACAGTCAAACTATTTTATTTCATCCTTCATTCGTAGGTGATTCATACAGCGAAGAAGCGGAGAAAGAGTTTGAACTGTATCCTGGTCAGCTGAACAATCAGATCTTATAACATCAGACACCAACACATGGAAAAGCTTTACGCCACTATGAGAATAGCTTTAGAATGTACTCATCTATTTATTCTTACTGAACACCATTCTCCCACAGTGTCCGCCAAGTCCTAATCAGATAGATCTCTGTATTAACATCTGGTTACAATGGACAACTTTTTAAACTAACAAAGTGACAAGAGAGCTTGTGATTTTGCTCACAGCCATGTTGAAAACCAGTTGAACAACAGGCCTTAAATGAGCCCTTTGTCTAAAGAGACGGAAAAGGAAATAGCTAAAGGGAGCAGCCCAATTTAGTACTTCCTCAGTAATGAACCAGTCCAGGTCAAATACTTTTGAGTCTGTATTCTAGAGAAGTAACCCTTTAGCAAATTACATTTTTAAGAAAATTGTCATAATGTATGCATTGATGAAACATTGAATATATTTTTCAGCAAGATGTCTCAACTGTCTATTTATCCCTGGTGTGTGAATGGAGTAATATATAAACCTAGTAATATATGCTAATGTAAACACTAGACATGTTTGTTACATTTCAGACACTTTAAATTCAGTGTTTAAACCCGGAGAGAAAACTGATCTTCAAACTATGAAAGCTGTATTTATACCAATCATAATCCACATTGGGAAACTGAAGACGGTTTTCTTAAAACCTGCTGTTACTGGCTTGAGCTGGGTTGTCTTTGAGCACTGGATGTGCTGCCAATTTTTTTTATGCATTATCTGGAAGAATCAGCCAAAACGACTCCGCACACAAGACCATAATTATTTCTGTCCTTAAAACTACATTCTTGCAACGTGAGTAGTTAAAAAGTACTCTAGCAGAAATTTGTATTCACAATATATGAATTGTGTAGTTGGTCACACTGCATACATGTTTAAGTGGTGGAAATGTAAAATCAAAAACCTTGACCATTTTATTAAAAATGTAAACTTTTCCTTAATTAAGTGTCAAACTGACCCACATAGCAAAACACTAAAGGTGGAATCATTCATCTTCAAGGTTTCATGGATTAAATGCAACAAACACTGAGACCATAAATATTAATTGCAGGTTTTATTGGTATTAGACAGACAGAACATTGAAAGAACATTAAAGTGAGAACGACAGAATGAGAAACAGCTCAACTCAAAATTGGGGGGGGAAGTAAGTTGTGAACACAGGAAAAAAAGACTGACAAAACATGTATGTATTTAAGCTAGCTCCTCTTCTCCCTCCTCCTCAAACTCCCCTTCATCTTCAGCAGTTGCATCCTGGTACTGCTGGTACTCGGACACCAGGTCGTTCATGTTGCTCTCAGCCTCTGTGAACTCCATCTCATCCATACCCTCACCTGTATACCAATGCAGGAAAGCCTTGCGCCTGAACATGGCCGTGAACTGCTCAGAGATGCGCTTGAACAGCTCCTGGATAGCAGTGCTGTTGCCAATAAATGTGGCGGCCATTTTGAGCCCACGGGGTGGGATGTCGCACACAGCTGTCTTCACGTTGTTGGGGATCCATTCAACAAAGTAACTGCTGTTCTTGTTCTGCACGTTAAGCATCTGCTCATCCACCTCCTTCATTGACATGCGGCCACGGAAAACAGCAGCCACCGTGAGGTAGCGACCGTGTCGTGGATCACAGGCCGCCATCATGTTCTTGGCATCGAACATCTGCTGGGTTAATTCGGGGACAGTAAGTGCACGGTATTGCTGGCTACCTCTGCTGGTTAGAGGGGCAAAACCAGGCATGAAAAAGTGCAGACGTGGGAAGGGCACCATGTTGACAGCCAGTTTGCGCAGGTCAGCATTGAGCTGGCCAGGGAACCTCAGACATGTTGTGACTCCACTCATGGTGGCAGAGACTAAATGATTGAGGTCACCATAGGTTGGTGTTGTGAGCTTGAGAGTGCGGAAACAGATGTCGTATAGTGCTTCGTTGTCAATGCAGTACGTCTCATCTGTGTTTTCCACTAGCTGGTGGACAGACAGTGTGGCATTGTACGGTTCCACCACTGTATCAGAGACTTTGGGTGAGGGGACGACACTGAAGGTGTTCATAATGCGATCAGGATACTCTTCACGGATTTTGCTGATGAGCAAGGTGCCCATGCCTGACCCGGTACCACCACCCAGCGAATGGGTGAGTTGGAAGCCCTGCAGGCAGTCGCAGCTTTCAGCCTCCTTACGCACCACATCCAAGACTGAGTCCACCAGCTCAGCACCTTCTGTGTAATGGCCCTTGGCCCAGTTATTACCAGCACCACTCTGGCCTATGGAGAGAAAGCACCGATTGTTATATATGAATCCAGCAGAAAACAGTAGGCAAATTCATTTAAATTTGACTGCAAGACAGATAAATCTGAATCTGATTTACTCCTTTGCATCTGTACAGGAGCCAAAAAAAGAAAAGAAACGATTAGGGCATTGTGTAATAATTACCAAAAACAAAGTTGTCAGGCCTGAAAATTTGCCCGAAAGGCCCAGACCTCACAGAGTCCATGGTACCCGGCTCCAGATCTACCAGCACGGCACGAGGGACATACTTCCCACCTAAAAGGATTAATAATTTTTTTTTAAAATAAATATATATATAAAATAAATTCTAATTCTCTTATCTATAAATGTCATTTGAGATATGTAATGTTAAAGGGGGAAAAAAAACACTTACCTGAGGCTTCATTGTAGTACACATTTATTCTGTCCAGCTGAAGATCACTGTCACCATGGTAACTGCCTGTAGGGTCAATCCCATGTTCGTCACTTATGACTTCCCAGAACTGGAGGGGAAAAATGTTTTATTTTATTTGTGGGGGGAAAAAAGCTATTAGTTTTGGCTTATAAGCTTAACCATGAAGCAAACCAGACTGACAGGACCACTGAACAGGAGAAGCCTTACTCAAGTCACCACTTGAAACGTTATACGCGCATAACCAGCTACTCCAGCAAAGGCATGTTAGTTTGCCAATTCTTTATCTAAAGACAGTTTAAGACGCTGATGCGGACTAGTCGGTCAAAGTCTCTTAATTTATTTTTAATGTAACATACAGGCTGAAATAAGATTAACACGGTTATTCGGACAGGGAATACGTTTCCGGCGTGGCCGCTCTCCCTGAGATTAACCAGATACAACCGGCCATGTTAACGGCAGGGCGCGCGCGCTCCGGCCAACACCCTTCAGCAGCTGCATTGTTTCGCCATTAGTTCACTCAGAGCAAACGTCGGGGGGAAAACAACTTCTAAAAAATAGTTTATTACCGTTTATCCTTTACACCGATCGGCGTTTTACTAAATGTGAGATTTACTATTGAGCCCAATAGTTAAAAGGACTAGTACAGTGACTGCATTGTTTTTCAAAAAGTAGTAACGTTAAAAAACGTTTTTTTTTTTTTTTTTTTTTAAAGTCACAAAAGACTGTAACCGAACCTGCGATACAAAAATATAAAATTGTTACCTAAATACGAAAATAACGAACTGTGGACTATTAAACAACCTCCAAGAGCTAATAGACCGAGGCCTTCAGGCAGAGTGAGAGAAAGGCCCGAAATATATATAGAAAAACGCGGACACGCGTTGAAAAGGCAATTTTCCCACGTCTTACCTTGGCACCAATTTGGTTACCGCACTGTCCTGCCTGCAGATGAACAATCTCCCTCATTCTGTATGCCGTAGAAAAAACAAATCAACTGAATGAAAACTCGCTTGACTCCGTCCGGTGACAATGAAGCCGTAATTTGAGATGTACGTCTAGTTATCCAGTCTGCTGAAATCACCCAAGCTTTCCCGTTGGTCGATTTATGTCATGCTCCCGCCTCCCTGATGATTCAATTGGTTCAGGCTTCTCGCAAGCCAACTGACAAATTTATGACTATTGGCTGAAGTGGCGTACACTCACTTGTGATTGGCAGACATTATTATTATAGCCAAGTTTCAAATTTTTTTCTCGTTTTTATCTTACCTTTTACTTCAACGGTGACATTCAAACGGTTTTCCTGGAAAACAACATTCAGAAAACACTGTAGTCCAGCTGTTCTCAAAGGAAAACTGAAAGAGAGCCAGGGACTCCTGAATTTAAAATATATATATATATTTATTACAGCCATGCACATCACAACACATTTTTTTTTTTATATATATATAAAATACATGTATAACTGAGTTCTAGCTATCCTGTATGATTGACCACTTGTATTGGGTTTATTATATGAAAAAAAAAAAAAGTATTTAAAATAATTTTATGGAAGCATAATTATTTGAATTACATCAGCCTTTCAAAAACGCATTTTGAAATGTAATCACTGCTGAATCGTTAGTTTTGAATTGTCAATACTACTAAATTTATTTAAACTGAAATATCTGACTTTGAAAAGCAATATCTTTGAATTTATGTGCACTGAATTTTACATGAAATTCTAAATCGCCCATTTCAAGCTATGAAATTTCAAAGTCTTGATTTGTATACACATTTAATTTAATATTCTCAAATTCAGATAGAAAAATCACCTGCCTAATATTCAAAAACGTTTATTCAGTGTGTCCTATTTCATGAAGCTCAATTTAGATCTAGAAACTGATCTCAAGTCAAAATTCTTTGCAATGGGAAATATGGTGGGAAATATTGGTCAGCGATGTGCTTGGCAGACTAGGTCATGTATGTTAAACAAGCCCTGAGCGTTACACTGTTTTTGTTACAAATACCAGAGGTCCATCAACACAACCAATCTATATCCTTGCAGCAAAACCTCATACTGGGTTAATACGGTCCCACATAATGCCACACTCCTGCCATCAAAGTTTTAACCTATCACTCAAAAGTGATAATGCTACAATAAAAATGTTCCATTGGTACTGGGGCGTGGTTCAAAGTACCAAAATATATTTTTTCCATAGTAGAAAAACCATTAAAGGGCGTTTTCACACTAGGCACGATTGCTTTGTACTGTGCCCAGGAACGTTTACTCCCCCTTTCCCACTCTCCATGTCCTTGAGTCTAAACAGGTTAGATTGGCTTCCATATGTGATTCAATTTGTGCCCGAGTACCCTGTACTGTGCCCGAGACCACCTCTTCAAGCGGACTTGGGCGTGTTTCCAGAGGCAGACTGATCAAAATGAGCTTGATTTTGGGGTCAAGTGTTCTTAGAAATGATCACTTCTGATCATTCAATGAGAACTGATGTGAAAACACCCATAATACACTAAAGTCAACTTAAGGTAAATTTCAGGTCATTTTAAATACATTGCTTTCTTTTCCTTGATTTAGGAACATAGTACCTTCAATTAACTGGCTGTCAATTAACATGAATAATTTATCCACAATCAAGATTTTCCTCTAAATCCAGGCCATGTTTTTCTATGTAACCTCTACAAAATGGGAAGGAGAAAAGAAAGACACTATAGTCTTCATCTAGAACATAAACAGCTTTTTATGTCCTTTTATGTGCTGCTCAGGGATGCTGTAAAGAGGGAGAAAGTCAGGATGATTCCAAGGGACTCTAATTGACAGGGGATCAATTCAAAATTTGTTGCTTTGTCAGGATTGGGGTACAGTTATATTGGTGTTCAAGGGGCCCAGAATCTCTAGTGCTGCTGCTTGACTCTTTTATAATTACTGTATCAGAAAAATGCTTGTAGCCCTTAAAAGCATTTTTTTGTTTTGCTGTTTTAAAAAAAAATAAATAAACATACAGTTTATAGGTTTTAGTTTACAGGGTGGCCAGGGTTGATTCCCTTCTGCAGACTGATCAGTGCTCTCTAGCAGTTTGGTAATAGTTCAGAAAGCAAGTAATGGACCATTATGAAAGAGAAAACATGGAACGCTTATTCAAATACACAATGAAACATGATACAGGTGAAACGGTCATTGTCTATAGGATCTATTTACATGCCATCTAACAAAAGATACATACCCTGGAGATATATCTGTCGTTTCTTTGGCACAGTCACTTATGGAGTAGGGTTGCCAGCTTGTATCTGAGTACATGGGGGTGAAGGACCTTGCTCCTCCTGATCAGCAATCCACCTCAACCACCGAGCTACCCTTGCCCCAAGTGTAATGGTATAAACTGTACATTAGTGAAGTATAGAGTGTTTTAAGTCTTTTTGTTGATATCAGGGCCACTATTTGACTGCTGTTGAGAGGAATACAAAATGTGTCTTACACAGATCTCTGGTGATAACATTAAGAGGGATGTCTGGCAACACTTCTTTCACCTCATGCACCATACGCACCAATCTAAGATTGTGTGCACTAGCCCCCAAATTTATATGGGTATATATGTTTGCTTTATAATAAATTGTTTTGCCACTGTACATATGAAACTTTAACAAAAGTATTTTCAACATGTTATCCATAAACACATTGCTTTACTCAGTATACAATATGTCAGCTCATAAAATTCAGTACAGTTACAGTACTTTATCCAGTTTCTCCCAGCTACACCTGTACTTTCTCAGGTGTGTGGTGTGGCAAACTGTGTGCTTTTCCCTTTTGATGTGCTCAGCTTTGTCTGCTTTGGTCATCTCTGTTGACACAACACTGATCTCATGGCCGGAAACTGGAAACAGGATTAACAATTGATAAAACAAGACCAAACATAGATTGATGACCCATTTGTCTATGATTTCATTTGATCTATTAAGTATAAATGTTTGTACAGTACAACACACAGTGCATTGTTCAAGAACTGGGGGAAAAAAAACAAGCACTTATTCTGTATAACGCTTATTCTGTACAGAGTCATGGGAGGAATAGAGACTATCCCAGGGAAGTCAAGCCACAAGATGGGGTACATACTCGATAGGGTGTCAAGCAATAGCAGGGAACATAAGAACAGTATAAGAGAAATGCCAAATAGTCTACCCTACATGTCTTTGGACTGTGGAAGGAAACCCACCAAGCATGGGGAGAACATGCAAACACAAACCAAAGGCGGGAGTTGGACTGTCGCCCCTGGAATTGTGAGGCGACAGTGCTAACCTCAATGTCCAAAATCCTGGGATGAAAATAATTTAAAACTATATAGTATAATAAGAATATAGCGCTTTTCAGTTAACAGATTCGTACTTCAGCATTGCACATGACACATGCACATGATACAGCATGTAGTTCATATTTTTAAATATGTAAAAACAAAGTTATAAAGGTCCTGCTTTCACCTCTAGACTTCCTTTGGAGGAATGTATCTGGTTTTTAATTTTAATTAAAAAAAAAAAACAGAGAAAAGAGTGGGACAAAATTCAACCTGTTAACAAATGATTTTTAAGAATGACACAAACAAATGACACAAAAGTCTATCCATCCATTCATAGTTTACTTTATAACTCTGTAGGGTCATGGGGACTTGGAATCTATGCCAAGGAACTATCCCAAGGAACAGCACAAGTCATCCCCAGGATTTCCTGCCAATCCATCTTAGGGCACAAGCATACACATTCATACACTCAATCAGGACAATTTAGAAATGCCATTGAGCCTACAATAGATTTCTCTGGATTGTGGAAGAAAGGCAGGGTATCCAGATGAAACCCACCAAGCATGTCGAGAGAATACAAACTCTCGCACACAGACCAAAGGTGAGTTTCAAACCACCAGCCCTGGAAGTGTGAGGCAACAGTGCTAACCACTGCACTAGCCTATGACACAAATATTATCACATTAATTCTATCTGTAATTAAAATGCAATAAAAGCTATATGAAATAATAAATAGTAAATGCAATTATAACTACATAATTAAAACATTTGAAATGAAATGCATAAATCGGTGTTAAGTGAATTTTTTGTAGACTGGAAATTGTAATGAATAAAAAGGCAACATTAAAACAGTACAGCAATATTAGAAAGATGAACTATGAACAGGAAAAAAAATAGTCAGACACTTTAGTCTCCGCAAGCATTTTGGTACATTCTGAATGGAAAAAAATAAAAATGAATGTCTCACCCAGTCTGATCTATCACCTGTTAGTGTGTAACTGATCATGGACCATAAAAGTAACTTTCATTATGGATGTTTCCCAACAAAAGTCAACCTACCAGCTGTCTCTGCTTTAATTATGACCTTTATACAGACACAGTCACAGCAATATTTCATGCAGGTATATTGAAAAAGAGCATGGAACATTTTTCTGTTGTGGAAGAAACAAAACAACAGGGCAGTCAAGTGTGTACCAACTGATCCATGACCTTCACTAACTCTCACTTCATTCCACTCTCTCACTTATCATCATGTGCCCAAGCTACTATAAATATCCTCATAATGAGGCAGTCGCTTAGACAAATGGTCCTCTATGTGAGTGCTCTAGGGATTTGCTTCTGACACAAATTCTTTCGGTTCACTTTCTGCTCTGAATCTAAGATTTTAGGCTTTAGCACACAATGAGCCACATTCTGATTTCAAGAATCATGTACTGTAATGGATTTAGTATGATCTGCAGGCTCATTATAACTTCCAAGGTGTTTCTATTGGTATTTTTATGAATAAAAATAAGTTAATGAATAAGTATAATGAAAAATACTATTCGTTTGCAATATTCACTCTATGATCCAAATTTGTGGACACCCTATCATCAGACCCACTATCTTATCATCTCTCTAGTGGCTAACAAAGGCAGATGTCCCAGTGGAAATGCGACCATTAATTTGAAAGCCATCCTTACCTATTCTGTCAGAGGTCAGCTTGTGGTAGGTGAAAGTTAGGTACAAGTGTGAATTATACCTCTTGGAGGAGTTTGGCAGTTTGGTTCTTGGCACCTGAACGCCTCTTCATCCAGGAAGATGCATCCACACTCCATGATTCCTGCCACAAGCTAGAACATGCCATCTACTTATTTGTACTTGTTGTGGTACAGAAACCATGGTAGCCAAATATGATGATACCAGACCTCTTACCCAAGCTAAGGGAGCATTCAGACTGTTTTGAGCGCTCTCCTTTGTGTTACTATGGCATCCCTCATCATGGTGTTGGCCCCAGCAGCCTTACAAAAGCTCATTCAGCTGGAGATGTGCATTTTTCAGCTGCAGGTATTCACACTGGAAAGTACTCAGGCAGCATTGCGTGCCAGTTACATAGGAAGTCCAGGACAAAGCAAAACAGGAAGCCATTACTTTGTACATCACAGCTTGTAGATCACATATTCTCCTTGTGTATACTCATATACACAATGTAAAGCTGAAAGAGAAATGATAAAAAATAAAAACATTTTAAAGGATTATAAAGGAAATAAAAAGAGTACTGTGTTTGAATCTACTATTTATCACAATGGCGCAGATTTTCAATGGGTAACATTCAGGTCTGCAGTATGTCATTAACAATTATAACTTCTATTAGAGTCTGTGCATATTACATCATTCATCCAACTCTTACCAGCTGAGACAGTTAATATGCATGCTACTCAAGCCAAGTGGAAACATTCAGGGCAGATTAGATTTCATGGTTCAACAATAAATATTATTAAAAAAATACTGGTTTATATATATTTATAGTGGCAAGGTGGCTCAACAGTAGAAGTGTTGTCTCACCCTTCCAGGGCTGGGAGTTTATATAATGCCACTGGTCTATGTTGGTGTAAAATTTGCATGTTCTCCCAGTGCATTGTACATTTCATTTGAGACTTTGTTTTCCACACACAGTCCAAGAGTATGCTTTGTAAGCTGATTAGTGATTACAAGTTGCTCGTAGTGTAGAGTGACTGGGTGTGTATCTGTGCCCTGCGATGAACTGGCATCCTATCCAGAGTGTCATCTGCCTTGAGTTCCCTAGGATAGGCTTGAGACTACCTGTGACTCTACGATGAGCAGTATGGAACATAGATTTGCTTTTTAATTTAGCTCTGTTTTGGTTATTCTCTACTTTTTAACCACACTGTTATATTTCTGGTATATATTTCTGGTATAGAATAAATTTTTGCAAAACTGTGTCCTGATTTGAAAATCACAAAAGGAAACATTGTCTGTTTCACCAACTTGTGCTTGTGCTTGTGCCAATGGATAAGTTTATGACCAATCACAGGGTCAAAAGTCTGAGAAAAGGCACAGCCACAAATTGTGCCCAACTTTGTGTAATGAAAGATCTCCATCCCCAGTATGCTTGTAGATGGTAAGCAAGACAGAGATATATATTTCCAGTTTGAGGGAGACAGTTCGACACAAGATGAGGGGGAGCCATATACTACCCAGCACCATGGTCTAAGAACAGAGAATCTTTTTGACATGAACTGAAGGTTCCTTGCATATGAACACACATTCTGCACTGGTGATGTAATCAAGAAACAACCCTCTACAGGCATGAAATCCACATTTCTTACCTCTGACGTAATGATTCTTGTGGAGATATGACAACACTTGCTTGATGTGGTTTACAGGGGTTTATCATAGTTCAGGATGTCATTTAGGTATGCAATAGGTATTTTCACAACATGTCTATAAGCATGTTGTTAAAAAGTTACAAGAACACAAATGGCAAGTAGTCTTCTCTGAACAAAGACTGATTGGATAATGGTACAGTAGCTCTATTTAATCCTGACCTGCTTTAACCCTTGATATTTTGTATTGGGTCTGAGTTCTCTTTAAATTTTTCCCCACAAAAATACCTGGAGATTCAGAAGTAACCCTGTGCAAGGGCATTGTCAATGTATTCACTCATAGCTTGGTAGCAGGTAGACGTGGTTTCTGGTAAGATTTCTACTTTGAATGGAGAGTCAGAACAGGCACTGCAGATGAATGAGGCATTTGTCTAGACACTATTGTGATGATCTCAGCTGATGATCTCTCTCTTAGCCCAGATATGGGGATCATCTGTCTTCATCCAAAGAACGCTGAGTACAATGATGTACTTGAAAATTACTGCCAGTAGAAAGGAGACATGCAAAATGTTGACTTGACATTGGATGGAACTATTACAATCGCTTCTATTCCTATGTGGAGAAGAATCAAGTGATTGGACATGCAGAGCATTCTGCAAAGGTTTGAAACTGGTCACAAACCAGCCACAACATTGTCAATAAATACTCATTTGCAATAGAGACCTTAATTGTGCCTTATCTGAAGAGGAATGGAAAATGCCTGAGGAGATAACTAGTACAAGAGGAAATCTTTTATTAGTTATATACACATTACAACACAGTGAAATTCCTTTCTTTACATAGCCCAGCTTGTTAGGAAGCTGAGGTTAGCCATGAGATAGCACTTCTGGAGCAAATAGGGTTAAGTGCCCTGCTCAATGGCTCAATGTTGGCAGCTTGGTGGTGCCGGGGTCAGCCTTCAGAGCAGTGACCAAGAGCCTTAACTACAGACCCACCACCGCCCATAGTATTTAGAAAGATTCTGGCTTTGGAGGTACGTACGTTGATGTAATGACTGTCTGAATAGGTTGATGTAATGAACATGGTGAGGGGTGTGAGTTTTGCCAAGTCCAAATTCTGTGCACCTCTCTCACTCCAAAGCTGCGAGCTAGGCTTGGCTCTTAGTAGTTGGTCCAGGTAGATGGAGGGATTAATAATTATTATGAATTCATTATTAATAATAATTGGCGGCGCGGTGGTGTAGTGGTTAGCACTGTCGCCTTGCACCTCCAGGGTCCAGGCTCGATTCCCGTCTCTGTGTGCATGGAGTTTGCATGTTCTCCCCGTGCTTGGTGGGTTTCCTCCGGGTACTCCGGTTTCCTCCCAGGTTAGGCTAATTGGCGTTCCTAAAAATTGCCCGTAGTGTGTGATTGGGTGTGTGAGTGTGTGTATGTCAGTGTGCCCTGCGATGGATTGGCACCCTGTCCAGGGTGTACCCCGCCTAGTGCCCGAAGTCTCCAGGGATAGGCTCCAGGTCCCCCGCGACCCTGAACACAGGATTAAGCGGTATAGAAAATGAATGAATGAATAATAATTTGGAAGCATACAGTATGTTCAGCTCGACATGAGCATACAGGTAGCATTACTGGATTCTATCTTTTACAATACCTTTTTCTCTTAATGCTTTCCAGCATTAGAACTTGAAAGCTCCAGTTTCCCAGATAAGAGACTTTTTTCTATCATTCTTGATTTTTGATCATTTGACAACAGCAACAGGTTGTGTTAAATACTGTATATGTTTAAATATTTCCATCTCACATATCATTTGCAAATTAATGAGCGGAATTAATGATTTGAATGAACTCAAAGCGTCAGCATTGGCACTTTTAGAAAAGAGGGTTTGGGACAACTCTCTACTGACCATTAAAACTAGGATGTAGGTGTAGCAGCTCTGAATGCACAACACTCTGCTTTATGCCTTCCATCTATGCTGTCTCAGAAAGATGTTCGGCATCATCTGGCTAGCCTGCTTCCTCACCTAGCTAGCTAACTAGCTATTTCATCACACGGATTTGCTTTCCTCATCCAAAGACACTCGTGCTGCACCACATTAACCGCATATTGCATGGCTGAATCCCCAAAGACATGCTGTATCCTGAACTTCCCATAGGCTCCAGACTTGCTAGAAGGCCTTGTGTTTACTTAAAAGGGATTTTTAAACATGACTTGACATCAGGGAAGTTTTTTTGTGTGCATTTCTGTTTTTGTAATCCCGATGACAAGGCCAAACTGCATATTAGGCAGATTTTAGATATTAGTGCCTAAGGACTGAGTTGACATGTTGGTTGCGTTTCAGCAAGTATCCTGTAGGAATCATTAGATTTTAAGATTTAATCAGTCAACATATTTTCAATTCCAAAGCAATTACTGAGCAACTTGCATCAGTGCTAATAACCATGCCGACAGTGTATTGAGCATTGCAATCGACATGGCAAAATTATGTCTCTGTGTATTAACACAGCCAGAGGAAAAGAAGTAATGATTAGCAATTTAAAATTAAATAAATAAAAATACATAAAAAAAAACCCACAATAATTCTGCAAAATAACAATAGTTATGGACATAATAACTATAGTTATAAGTACACCAGAAATTGTATTTTTGATCTAGATCTAGATCTACCTCTATCATTGTAAGAAGAAGACTTTACATGCCTATTATGAAGGGCCAAAACATACATAGGAATAGACCAACAGACCAGTTCTGTAAACCAGGCTGTAATTTCATGTCGAGGTTCACTCTCGTGTCAATCAGGAATGATCAGATTTATATTAGTGCTGTTTTAAAAGCATAATTATTGTTCGGATACATTGCTGGTTCTACCCTAAAAGGCAGAGTAATTTCTCTGTGCTGCCTTCTGAACTATTGATGAAGTCATTGTGAATTCCCCAGACTGTGGGCAAATGACGTGGAGCCTCTCAATGAAGCTTTACTTTCTCCCCCTCCCTTTTGCCATGCCTCTTTCTGTGCCTTTCCCTTCTTCTCACTTTCTCACTCCTTTTTCACAGATTTCTAACTTGTGTTACTGTTGCTGAAGCAACTTGGCTAGCCTCTAACTGAGCTATCTCTCTTTCTGACCCCCACTCAACAGAAATGTAGCTGAATGATGAAGCGCTGTAACCCTGAATGATCTCAGTCTCCACTCAATCTGCGTCAGTCCTTTGGTATTTCATTGATCTCCTTGGTCCTTCTCGCTGACCTCCTGGTTTCCTATTGCTTTTGCCTTTCTCCACATGCTCCAAACTGGATAATGGCCATGAAGGATGGTGCTGCTCATCGACGACGTAGAGATAACCAGGCATCCCGATTGATATGATCAAAAGCACCACCCTAATCAGTAATCCTGATAACAAACTTTTTACATGGTAAAACGCCATTTTACATGGTGTGCACTGGCTGTAGCTATTTTTTCTTGACAGTGCTGGTTTCTTGTTCCACTGTGTCCTGGAATTTTGTGTTAACGCGTGTAGGATGAGGTTGCTGGGACCACAACAGAGTGCAAAGCAAGGGCTTGCTCAGTGATGAGGGATGCCACAGTGACATCGAAGAGTGCTCTCAGAGCATGGAGCTATCTGGACACACCCCTAGTCAGAGCATGGAGCTATCTGGACACACCCCTTGTCAGAGCATGGAGCTACCTGGACGCACCCCTAGTCTGGATAAGAGGTCAGGGTTCATCATCCTTGGAAATAAGGTCAGTTTCCACTTTGTAACTTGCAATTCCACAGGGATATCTTTCTTTTAAACCATTACATAAAGACAGTAATATTTGAAATATCTATACTGTAAAAGTTTCTTCAGTAAGTACCAGAGAAATCCTTATATGTAACATCACTCTCTCTCTCTTTCAGTCACTTTGCAGCTTTTTCCACCTTTATCTTTCATATATTGTCTCATAACTGGTTTACTCCCTATATAAAAAGACATTCTTCTCGCTAACTTTTCTTTATTATTGCTACATACTCTATCAATTTATTTCTTAATGTTTGCGGACATCTGCCTATCACATGTTGTTGAACATCATTTTACAGATTCAGTCCTTTCTTTGCAGCTATAATAACTTTGAATCTTTTGGAAAAGCATTAACATACTTAGATTTTAGAGTGTGGCTGTGGTGATTTGTCTATTCAACCACCATAGTATTAGTGAAGTCAGGCAGTGATGTTGAGCGAGGATGCCTGGAATTCAGTACCAAATCCTTGGAAAGATTTTCAGAGGGGAATGAGGTCAGGGGTCCCTGTAGGTCTGCAAACCATGACTTTACAGATACCACTTTGTACACAGGACAATTATCATGCTGGAACAGGTTTGGGCTCCTTAATTCCAGTGAATGTCTATGTATGCTTCTTTTGGGGGAACAGGGCTATGGCGCTGTGGCTTAGCGCAGGAGATCCTTGTTTCGAATCGCAGTGCTAACTCAGTGTGTTAAGGTTATTGAGTTACTGATCAGAAGGTCAGTGGTTCTAGCCCCAGTTCTGCCAGGTTGCCACTGTTGGACCTTTGAGCAAGGCTGCTCCAAGGGTGTCGTATAATAGCTGACCCTGTGCTTTGACCCCAGCCTACTAACAAAAAGGTAGGATATGTGAAAAATAAATGATTTCACTGTACAATAATGTATATGTGACGAATAAAGGCTGAACTATGTTGTTTTTTTGGGGGAAAACCAACATGGGTGTGATGGTTTAGTGTCCAAATAATTTTGACTGTCACTATGTACAGAATATTGCTCAACAACAGTTAATCATTTTAAGTTTTTGCCAATAATTATTAAGGAGTTTAAAAGATTGCAGCTGCTCTTTAGTTTATTATTAAACCCAAACACCTTATCATGCATAATGCAAGACCGAATGGAATGGAATGCTTCCAACATTTGGTTTAATGGAAATAGCATTTATTCCCAAATGCAGTATAAATATACATCCTGAATCTAAAGTAAAAAACCTGAATTACCTACAGGATAATGGTTTACTTGTTACATCGCACTTCAAATGCAGGATTGTATCGGAATGGAGATTTTTCACAAAAAAGAATGTAGAAAGTGTAAATGCACCCAAGACACATCTGAAGCAGATTTAAAATATTTTTCTTGCATGGTAATGTTTAATACAAGCATTGGATTAATTTAGGTATTGGTTGTCCTGGAGTGATAAAACAACTTTTGATGTTTTGATGTGTTTTTCTCTTAGAAGAACCAGAATCTTCGTAGCTAAGAAGCCTCTGTGGGCATTTTTGTCTTTTTAATAAGGACAACTAAATTACTATTTTTTGCCTTTTAAAATGCCTATTGCACTGTTATGATTTACCACCTATATAATAAGTTTGTGCATTTATTTTAACTGTTTTCTATTTCATACTACGGTACAGTATATTTAAACTTGGAAAGTGAAACTCAGTTGTGTAGAACCGTGACGGTACAGCAGGTGGGCCATGAGAGGCCTTTTAAAATAACTTTGTCATTACCTTTGGAATGACTATATTTGTGATTAAATATTTACATAAACACAATCAGAAAGAATGTTCAAGTTGTGCAATTCAAATTACTTATTCTTCAATTGCCCTTGTCTTGCATGACCTGACCCTGTTCCAATCAACACTTCTAGTTGAACATTTTAGGCCATATTGTATTAGATTGACCCTATTCTAGAACGATGGCTACATCAGGGTAAAAAGGGAAGCACATGAAATGATATGCATACATCACGCACAGTGACCACTGTATAAGCTTCTGGAGGCAGTGTTATGGTCTGGAGTTGCTTCAGTTGGTCAGGTCTAGGCTTGGCAACTTTATGTGGCAGTAAAATAAAGTCAGCTGATGACCTGAATGTACTGAACGACCAAGGTCTCACATCAATGGAGTTTGGCTTACCTGATGGTACAAGCATATTCCAGAACTTTAATAGTGAAAGAGTGGTGCTGGGTGCAAGAAGAATGAAACATTCTAGATATGACTGAAATCACTTATGTTAAACCTGAAAACCAAATACTGCAGATAAATAATACGAACCTAATTCATGGATATACAAGCACAATCAACACCTATTTTTGCAGAATCACATTATGATGACAACTTGCAAAAATTAAATATGGTGTTAAGGGGCTGCACTCTGGTGGAAAGCTTATGATACTGCAAGAGCACAGTAAATTAACATACTGTACATTACATATGAGAAATGTGACTTGTCTGAGAAACTTCTGTTTAATTTGATTGCACCACAACTGCAAGTGTTGAATTATGTGAACTATGATTTCACTTTGTAGGATTCCTTACAATTTCCTTGATTAATAGTCAGTATTACATGGCCGTATTTAAACTCTCCAATGTGGTTATATTAAAACAATTCTGAAAAGAAAAATGGGCCAAAAGTTCTCCACAGTCATGTCACATGGAGCAATTACTTCTTCATATACGGCCAAGTAGCTTTGGATAGCTTTCCCCCCTCCCCATTCATAAATAAAATAATTTAAAACCTGCATTTTGTATTTACTTGGGTTATCTTCGTATAATATTAACATTTGTTTGATGTTCTCAATCATTTGAGTGAGACAAATATGCCAAAAATAAAAATGGAAAGGGGGCAAATACTTCTTCACAGCACTGAATATGGTCCATGTGGCTTACTGTATGTGTCTTTTTTTCCCCCAAAGATAAATCGAACATGAAAGTACCACATAAAGCACATATTATGTGGATTGGAGCAGAAACCTGAAGTATACATGTCTGGTCCCAACACAGGGAAATGTTATTGAACACACTAAAATAATGTTCTGCAGATACATCTGTACATAGGGGGTTCATTAAAGTTATTCCTAGGGTTAAAGGGGTCCTGAGCTATAGAAAGTAGAACCACTTTGTGTATGGAATATTTATAATGTCTGCTTACTCACTGCCTGTCTACTTATCAAGTGTCATAAAATATTGATATTTGTATATTAGCTATATTAAAAAAAAAAAAAAAAAAAAAAAAAAGATTTTTGAAAATCGGTGGCAAATAACCGTCAGTGATCGGTCTGGCAGATTGGGTTATTTGTGGCAGGCCCAAAATGTTTCACTGCTCTTTTTACACCAGATGTTCAGTGTCCAAGACAAGATATGGAGAATGATGCAAATGACTTTTAAAGCAAATGAATTAATTGTATACCAATGTTTAACAGTATTTCTTTCAACAGTATTTAGCACAGATAATACACACCAGTTTCTGAGACATTCAAAGAACAAAACAAGGTTTTTCATTTAGAAATGATCTTTAATGTCTGATACTTAATCAACACACATCCTTACTACACAACCTCAAAGTGGATTTGTTCGGTACCACATGATGCCAAGCTCAAGTTTTCTATGTCTAAAATTTATAAAAATAATATGAGATGTTCCACTGGTACTGGGGTGTAGTACAAACTGTTTACCAAAATAATTTTTTTTCCGTAGCAGAGAAATAATTAAAAAGACATGCATGATTGCCATGCAAGAGGATTAATAAAAATCCAAGTCAACTTATTCCAAATCTCTTATTTGCAACCCTTCTTTTCATATGTTTGCTCAACACAAATGCTGCAGGTAAAGTCAGTGTAATGCTTTCTTTGATTTTTAGGAAAGTTGTGTGAACTCCGTTTAAATGTCCATCAGTTAACTTTGCAATTTGCCCAATCTCATGAGTCTTCCTCTGGATCCAGGCCATGTTTTTCTATGTAACGTCTATGAAAGGGCGAGAAAAAAAGAGACACACCTTAGTAACTGGATAGTTAAATCATAAAAAAATTTCTTACTTTACCTCCTCAACAAATAAATATTTTCTTTGACTATTACATATGAGAAACTCATATGTAAGTCTTGAGAAACTTCTGAGGAGCCACTTCTAGCTAAAAACTATAACTGTAAACTATAACTATGAATGCTTATTGGTACCCTGCCAATTTGGACTACGGATTACATGCTGCTGCTTGCCTGTGTTATAAAGCTTAAAAAAAATTTCAAACTGCATACACATGCTTTTCTAAGCTGATGTAGTTTTTAAATAATACATACTGTATAAAGAGATCACACAAAATGATCAGCTATCTAGATACGTTAAATTACATTTTATTCGCGTATAATGTTTTATGTTACCTTCTTGCATAATCATACAAGGCAGTTTTTCTGTCCTGTAAGGACATGTGTCTGTCTGTTGGTGATTTTCCAAAGGATTTGGCAGTTGGCTGTAGATTAAACACAGAGAAAGCTTCAGATATAATGCAAATGGACAACATGGCAAACAGGTAAAGCAGACAGTAACCTATTGCACATGTAAACCATACAAAAGTCTTCTTTTATTTATTGGAAAAACTGACTGCAGGCATTAATCTTAACACAAGTGCACCAGAGAAAAGAAATATACAAACATATTGCAAGGACCATGCAAGTCTGAATAAAAGTTAATCTTGTCTAGAGTGCTGATAATGGAGAAGCCCTTATAAAATTATTATAGAGGAATTATAAACAATTTAGTTTTCATTTTAGTTTGTTTTGAATAAATAACAGTTTAATATTTTTTACTTCTGTGTTGTATGTTTCTTATTCCAGTAAGAACAAAATAAAAAAATTGGTTAATAATAATGTTTACATTTACAATTTGCGAGTAACATGGTTTGTGTGCGTTCCGCAATACGAGCATAAATTTTGACTTGAAAAATTGGACACCGTGTCCCTTCACACACACACACCCCTCCTCCTCTCGCCTTTACACACATTTTAATTTATATTTACTTTTTATTTTGTATAAATTATTTTTATGCATTAATTTTTCTCGGGCTGTGGAACGAATGATTTAAGTTTTCATAATTTCTTATGGGAAAATTCCACTGTACTCTATAATCCAGGTGACTTTAGAGGGTTAAGGGCCCAACTTGCTGATACTGGAATTTGAACCTGCGACCTTCTGATCAGTATTCAGCGCATTAAACACACAAGGGATAATGATACTACTGCTCTTTAAGGAAGATGATTTAAAATTAATTAATGTGTTGCTTAGAGATTTGTAGGAAAACTGCTTTCTACTAATTTTTTTCCAGCCAGCATGCGATCTTCGAAAACCCTGCCATATTGTCCAACTGACATTATGCGAAAATGTTTATACTATGCTTTTATCAAATAACACTGGAATGGAAAGAACCGTTTTAGCTGGTTAAACAAGTTTAAAATAACACATTCACTCTAGAACACTTAAGGAGTGATTATGTTCAGTGAAACATTTTGTTTGTATCCCGTAACGTTTTCATTCCTGTTTGTATATTGATATTCATTCACTAACAAACATGTCTGAGATCAGTCAATTATTCACACCTTTAGAATCAGTGGTGGAGCAGGAACAGAGGGAGTGGTGGAGGTTAAAGTTCTTGATGTTCTTGATGTTGCAGCTTCTGCAGACTCTGAATGATACCGCTCAGTGTTCTCCAGCAGGTTGGTGATAGTTGTATCCACACAATTTGTTTGTACTAAAAGAAAATAAAGAATCAGTGTGGGTTAAGCCTTTATTTTATTTTAGTGCAGCTATTTGACTGCTGTTGTGAGGAATACTAAAGGTGTCTTACACAGATCTCTGGTGATAACACTCAGAGGGATGTCTGGTAGGACTTCCTTCACCTGATGAGCCATACGCACTATTCTAGGATCCTCTGCGCCAGCCCTTGAGCCCAGAAAGCCCTGGGCCACGGTACGAGGTCTGGCCCCCAAGTCTATAAGGGGAAAAATATGTAAGTTTTATAAGAAAATGCTTTTGCCACTGATTATATAAATATTTTATGAAAACCCTCCTCCACGCTCTTAACATTAAGCACAGTGTTTAATTTTTACTCATCATGTCATAATGTCAGCTCATAAATTTCAGTACTTTATCCAGGCTCTCCCAACTGCACCTGTACTTACCCAGGTGTATAGTGTGGGACACTGTGTGCCTTTTTCTTTTAATATGCTCAGCCTTGTCTGCTTTGGTGATCTGTGTTGAGACAACGCCGATCTCGGTGGCTAGAAGCTGGAGCAATAAATAAAACAAGACAGAACCAAACCCAATGGTAATATGTATGTCCATGTTTTCATTTGATGAATCAGTGTACACAACACACGTTATGTATTTTAACAGCAGCAAAAAAAGTGGAAATATATGGTTTCCATCCTTGGACATGATCAAATTAAATCTGTGGGAATATTTTTGGTGTGATGAGGAATTCCATACTTACATAACAGTTAGGTCTTGTTCAATAATTTAATAGTTTGAGTGCAATTACATTATATTTCCTATAATCTGATATTTAATTTTATATTTCCAGGAATATCAATTTTGGCTTCAAATATGAAAGCTCATCATGTCACATAATATTAATTTCTTATTTACAGAAAAGTCATATCAAAGCTATAGTTATACAGAATATCCGCATCACTATAAATACGTACAACGCTCACCCAGCAGGGCTGGTATCTGCAGCAAATCACAGCCATGCCGATATTCTGTACAACTGCACTCTTGCTCATGTGATGTTGCTTAATTATACTGAATGAAGAACATTAAAAGGCCTTTTTTAACTCATCGATGAAATAAATTTTATGAAGGGGAAAATTGGGATGTTTTCTTATGATTTTTATTTTTGCCTTCATTTTCTTTCTGTCTACACATTTTTCTTTTCTTACACTGCTTCATGGTATATAGTATTTTTTTTCAGTTCAAGCAACTGAAATATACTGTATTGTAAAATTTATTTTTTTATGTGTAAAGTAAAGTTCAGAAGTTACCTCTTGGACTCTGTTAGCAAATTCTTGATGCGATTCTTCATCTTGTTTGTGCACTGGAGGAAGCCATCTGATATTGAGATATATATATATATATATAAAAATTTTTTTTAAACAAATTTTAAGAATGTTAAATGTTTTAAACTATTTACTTAGAAATGGCTTATTAACTTATTATTACATTGCCATTAAAATGTAATAGATTTTGGAGTAAGTATGACTAAAACAAAAATCATTTATCAATGAATTATAATTCTACAGGCAGGGATTTACAGCAAGAAAAATAAATTTTTAAAAGGCAAGAATAAATTCTACCAGTAATAGGAAGATAGTAATATTTAGTACCTTACTTGATACACTGTGAACGGGACAAAAAATGTCCACAGCAATTCAGTCAGCCACGAAGATTCTGGTACATTCTAAGAGGGGAAGAAAGGGCAATAATTTGGTTTTATTAATTCAGGACATCTGGGAGTCTTTTTTTCCCCACTCCTGCCTATCACCTGGTTAAGTATAACGGCACAGGGTGCTTAAATTCAACTTTCTTTTGAATGGTGACATCTAAAACTCCACTAGCCAGCTATCTCTGCTTTGATCATGACCTACAAACACACACAAAGACAAAGTCTGTTACAGACAACTATGCAGCATTTTTCTGTTGTGAAACCAAAACAGAAAGGGAAAGGCAGTCACAGGACCAGCTGGAACTTCTCATCATTCCTTTTTGTCCACTGTTATCACCATGTCCCCAAGCTACAATAAATGTCCTTATAATGATAATTACTTAGACAAACAGTACTCTACTTTGGTTCTAACCGTGTGCTCGAACTGTATTTTCACCCTCACTCACTCTCGGGATGCTTCCTTAACAGAGGAGAAAACAAAACCCACTAATATGAAACTGGAGGAAATTAATTTTGAATGGGAGTTTCAGAGAGCAACTCATGCAGCTGTGCACCAGCACACAGAGACATGCAATAAACACAAGCATTCAAGCATCCAGGTATCACCTGGACCAAATTCTTTTTTTTAAACAATGATGGAAAAATCTGATAGCTGTCTGTCATTTTGACAGATTAGAACACTGAAGGTGATTTACTGTAACCTTAAGTAATTTGCACCCATATTGGTGGTGAGTGTATATATTCATTAGCTACTGTCTAGTCTTTGATCTCACATGTATGTCCTTGTCATCTGGCTGGCTTTAGCCATAGGTGGCTCATAAAATGTAGCAAGGAGTGCAGCTGTCTGCATCATTAGAGCAGCAGAAGCACGTACTGTGGGAATTCCTCCTGGTGATGCCCATGTTTGCAGGATTGGTACATCTCACAGTCAGAGAAACTTCCCGATATCTATAGGAGAAATGCTCCCTGCCTTCAAAACTTTGAATGAAATGGTAATGCCAGCCTGAAGTCAGCTGTCCAAGGCAAAGCGCAAAACCTAATGAAAGTCAACACTGCAGTAATCTGAAAGCTGAAATATATGACTGGTTTTTAATCTGTCCCAAAATACTATTCCAAAAATAGATTTCTACATAAAATACAATTAAGCTAAATAATTAGCCAGATTTAGACCCTCTGAGAACAGTGGTAAATCAGTGTGTAGTAGGACCCACACAAAGCAGGTCACACGTTAGATTTAATATTATCCTTCAGATTAATTCCACTGTCTGAAGCTATCTCAGATCATTGTCTTGTCTTAATTAAAGTGTGTCATAGTAATAATGTACGCACAGCACCACGCTACCACATTAAACATACATTCACATCAAATACCACACAGAGCTTTATCAATAATCTCCCACAGTTATCAACTTTGATTGGATCATCATCTCACTCCACAGAACTGAATATTTGGAATCAACATTTCGTTATACCTTAGATCATGTAGCTCCAGATAAAAGGAAAATGATTAGAGATAAGAAACTCGCTCCCTGGTATAATGACCAAACATGCGCTTTAAAAAAGACAGCTCGAAATTAGAGCGTAAATGGCATTAAACTAAATTGCAAGTATTCCAAATAGCATGAAAGGAGAGCATCCTGAACTATAAAAAAGCTCTCAGTGCTGCTAGATCAACGTATCTTCTCCAGTCTTATAGAAGCCAACAAAAATAATCCTAGATATTTATTTATACCGTAGCTAAATTACTAGAGACAAGACCACTGCAGAAATCTTCACAACAACAACATACAGTAGTGTGGACTTGATGAACTTTTTCATAAATATTAGGCAAAAAGATTCAGGCCTTGAAAGCAGACAATTTAAGTGATACAGATGATAAACTAACCACATCACATCAGAACCTAGAATACTTTACTCCCCTTGAAGAGAATAAACCAATTTAACTCATCTCCTCTGCAAAATCATCAACCTGGCATTTAGATCCTATAACGAAAATTTTCTCAAGCAGATAGTACCAGCAATAACAGAAAACTGAAAGTAATTAACTCTTCACTCAGCAGTAGGTATATTCCATAATCTTTTAAATTAGCATTTATTAAACCGCTAATTAAGAAACCTGATCTCAACCTGTCAGCTGTCCAATTACAGACCGATATCAAACTTCCCCTTTATCTCGAAGATTCTGGAAAAGGTAGTAGCGCAGCAGCTATGTTCATATCTACATAGAAATAGCACAAACAAACTGTATCAGTCAGGATTTAGGCCTCATCACAGCACAGAGACAGCACTTGTTAAAGTAGTAAATGACCTCCTATTGACCTCTATATAGGTCATTTACTACTTTAACAAATCCTTTTTGACTGTTTGTTATCAGTTTGTAGATTTAAATAGTTACATTTCTGCATGTTCTCAAATGGAGTTTGGCGTTCCATAGGGTTCAGGTTTAGACCCACTGCTTTTTTCTCTTTACATGCTTCGTCTGGGCAACATAATTCATAAGCATGGTACTAATCACTAATCACTGTTATGCTGATGACACACAGTGAAACACATACGTCTCAGTAAAAACCAGATGAGAAAAATCGGCTTACTAAAGTTGAGCAGCTATGTGTGCAGGACATCAGTGTGATTATAGATTCCAGCCTTTCATTTCAAGCACATATAGATAATATTACCAGGATAGCCTTCTTTCACCTCATCAATATTGCCAAGATAAGGAATATATTGTCACTAAACAATGCAGAAAAACTAGTTCATGCTTTTATCACCTCTACTTCACCTTACTGTCTGGTTGTTCAACTACATGCATAAATAAGCTTCAGTATGCAGCAGCGAGAGTCCTCACTAGAACCAGAAGATACGAGCACATCACCCCTCCCTTATCCACACTGCATTGGCTCCCTGTGAAATTTTGCATCGATTAAAAAATACTCCTTTTGACGTATATAGAATTAAATGGTCTCGCGCCACAGTATCTGAGTGAACTCCTAGTGTCTTACGATCTACCGGACCTACTTCGATCAAAGGATGCAGGTTGCTTGTCAGTACCGCGTATGTTGAAAACAACAGCTAGGGGGGCTTTTTTTTACAGAACCCGAAAGTTATGGAATAGCCTTCCAATTAATGTTCGGGACTCAGACACAATCTTAGTGTTTAAGTCTAAAAACCTATTTATTTAGCCAATCGTTTTTGTAAACAGATTTGCCTTAGGTACAGGAGCAGATCAGGGAGGTTCATGGACGATGGTGCACTGGTATGTTTAGATGCTGTCTTCCCCACTCTCATTGATCACTCAGGTTTGTTGACGGTGAAGCGATTGGTCACTTTACAACCCAGGGAGCCCTAATGTCTGTGTTTCCTTATGGCTCTACCTTTTAGTTATACTTAGTCCTGCCGGAGTCCCTGCTTGCACTCTGCACTAAATACACATTCACCTTAAACATTGTGTGACTGTGACCATACCTAACTGCCATCTCTCCTTCTCTTCTGCTTTCTCCTCTTCTCTGACTTTCCCTCTCCCTGTTTCTCTGTCGACCTATACATATCGCTCCTGAGCTGCCAGTGATCCAGATCACCTCTGCTCTCTGGACCTGTCTGACTCATTCTGGCGTCCCGTTTCTGGGTGGAGATCTCGTTGCATGGATGCCCGTATAGTCTGCCTGGGATGCATGTGGTGACTGGGGACTGTTCCACTTTTCCACAAAGATGGGCCAGGCCTCGGCTGATGATGACACCTGTTCTCCGAGGACTCATGACTGCAGTCGCTCGATAGTTCAGGACTAGAATTTCCTACAGTCTACCAGAGCCTCCAATAACGAACTGGACTCCATATTAACTTAAATACACCTCCTGTTATACTGAATTTCCAGCCTCCTGTTATACTGAGTCCAGAATATGAAAAAATATAATTATTGGATTCAGATACTAGACCTAAAAGGTACTAATCAGCCACAACATTAACAATTTTTGAAAAATATTAGTTGTACTTTGTAGCAAACATTGTTATACGAACTTGTGCAAGAAAACTGAAATAAAGCACATGTATTCTGTAGTCATACATTGTGCACTCTAAACTTTTAATTGTATGATACTGAGATCATACTGTATCGCAAACATCGTGTTTAAAATTGTGTATGTAAATAAATAAATAATTCCTTCATTACCTATATGACTGTAAAACGTCTCATTCTGGCAGTAAAATAAATTGTCTAAAATCCAATTGCTGCTTTGTGCAATAACATGCAAATTAGCCAATAAGATTGTCTCCATGAGCCTGTGCTTACTTTCATGTTGTTTGTAAATGTGCTTATATTTTGCTTATATTTTTGCAACTTTTGCATTATTAAAGAATGTCTTTGTTATTAAAAGTAACTTGCAGAACTGAAGGCACTCATAAATCTATCAAAGAGCACCTCCTGTTATGGATTAAGCAATTCTAATTAAATCTGTTTCAGATGTGTCTTGGGTACATTTATACTTCTTTTTGTGGATAACATATACCCAGACACAATACTTCAAGAGACATGAATTAAGATCACTTTCTAATATTTCTTTAAAGCAGAGGTGCCCAAACCAGTGCTTGATTCAGTTTCAAATGGGGTTACAAGAGAAACCTAAAATTCTTAATTATTCTGACAACATTACAAATGCTGCTCAGAAAAAAATGTAAATAGATATTTTAACTTAAAATGTTGCTGGCAGATACAATTTAATTTAGCCACATTTAAAAAGAGTTTATGTGTGGTTTTATTTTATTATTCATTGTCTTTTCCTATAATGGTTAGTTGAGTTACAGTGGCTTGCAAAAGTATTCGGCCCCCTTGAACTTTTCCACAATTTGTCACATTACAGCCACAAACATGAATCAATTTTATCGGAATTCCATGTAAAAGACCAATACAAAGTGGTGTACACGTGAGAAGTGGAACGAAAATCATACATGATTCCAAACATTTTTTACAAATA
>JAQQZT010000002.1:19397237-19420039 GCA_030068275.1 Clarias platycephalus | reverse complement strand
TTCATGTTTGTGGCTGTAATGTGACAAAATGTGGAAAAGTTCAAGGGGGCCGAATACTTTTGCAAGCCACTGTATGTCTACTGGACTTTTCTTTTTAGGTTTAAACAGTTCACTACTCATATGGCTATGTTTGACTAAATTGGTGGCGGGGGTGGTACCCACACTGAAATTTCCAAATTAACAAATACTTTGTTGAATATTCTTTTGAAAGTTTTTGATTTGGTACAGAGCAGAGTACCTCATAACATTGCTCAATGCAATTACCACTAAACATTTTGCAAAGGAAAACAGACATGCATTGATGCTGCTTCTATAAACCTGGATCCTTTCAATTACATCCAGTCATAGCCTGGTAATAACTCTTTTCCTTTAAAAATATGCTTGTTGTGTTGTGCTGCACAATTACTCAAAAAAATTGCACAATTGCAATATGGACCTGCGCAATGACTTAACAGCAAAAGGTTGCAATTTATTACAGCCAATGCATGCATTAAGTACTTGTTACTCACTCACTCAGCGTCTAAACCGCTTTGTCCTGTGTTCAGGGTCGCGGGAACCTGGAGCCTATACCAGGAGACTTACGGCACGAGGCGGGGTACACCCTGGAGAGGGTGCCAATCCATCGCAGGGCACACACACACATACACACACTCACTCACACACTACGGGCAATTTGGGAACGTCAATTAGCCTAATCTGCAGGTAAGTATTTGTTAATAATTTTGAGCTGCAAAATAAATATTGACAAACATCGTATAATGAGATCATTTGTCCAATTATTTGCTGTTAGCCTGGATAAATATGGTTCAATAAAAAATGCCTTCAGTACAAGGAACATTATGTTAGTATTTTAGTCTTGTACATTACACATTTGAGGTTATATGATATTTTGCTTATAATTACCACAGCTATGAAAGGCCTCTTCACCCTCAAGGCCACAGGCTGTACAGAATCTGCCACAGAGAAAGGCCAAGAACTAAAATGGGAGAGAGAAAGAAAGAAACTGTACTTAATAAAAAAAATATTTAAAAATTTGTTACTTTTTATCTGTCACATTCAGCAAAAAAAACTACTATTACTACTACAACCAATTATTATTCAAGGTGCATTACTGTCCTGTTCCAGCTTCACTCTTGGTGATTAATCAGTTCAGAGACAGATTCAGGGAAGCTTATTCAGAATTTGGCAAACATCCCAGGACAGCTCTGCTTCTAATCACCCAAGTGTGCACCAGCAAGCACCTTACCTACTCACAAAAAGCCTTGTGCCATTCTCACATTATTCTGGGTGTTCTCTTGCTATGTTCAAAATGACAATAACCTAGTCTGACGCAGACTAGTACTCAACCATAAGACTCATGATACTGAGTCTGCATATAATAAAAAGAAATGTTGACCAAACAGCACTGTTGTCTATATCAAGTTTGGATCATGGGCTCACCTAAACTTGAGCAGGCCAGCGCGCCCATTAGTCGTGTCTTCTTCCGGGAAGAGAAGTAAGGGTAGAGCTTCAGGAACAGAGCAATATCCACGCAGGGTCTGTGCCAGCTCAGCCCTGTTGCCTGTCCCTGGGCCCAGCTCTAAGAAGCCCCGTGCCCAGCACACAAACCCTGAAGGGCCCTCTAACAATGGCTAGAAAAGTATAATTGAAAGATTTAATAGAAATCAGATTCAGTGTTTCGTGTGGCTTATCTACTGTACAGTATAACTGGATTGTTACCGGAGAATTTAAAGACAATCAATCACTGTTAAACATATGCAATTCTGTATCTTTTATATATCTAATGCCTGAATAAACAAACATGTCTATGAGAAATGAAAATGAAACAATTAGTCATGCATATTTCCCCCGTTGTGTCCCTTTTTGATTTTTTCTCTTCCTTTTCTTTTTTCTCTCCCGCTCTTAAAAGTAGTAGACTTAATATCACATAGAAAAAAATTAAATTACTATATTGCTAACAATCTTTTTAAATAAACAAAACTCAAATGACAGTTACAAATGTTTAATGAATGATGTAAAACAAAAATACTGTAAATGAATGTTTACATCTCAAAGTTGCACTGAAAGACAAATTCTTACACCGCTAAACTCTTATAATTAATTTTATTTTTATTCTTTAAAAAACAGAGTTATTCAGTGTTCTATGAACCTAACAAAACCGTCACTTGCTTCCACGAGTAAGGAATAAGCTCATTAAGCACATGCCATATATTAGGGTGAATCATAATCTACCCTGATTAGATTTAGCATTTAAATCACAACATAGCACAGAATATAAATATCCGGGCATCCGGCTTTACATCATACTTACATACCCACCAAAATGTCAGAACTTGTCCAGTAGGAAGATTTTCACTTTTATTTTAGTTCATATTGCCATGTGTTAGTTATTAATACAAGCATGCTGGGACTGAGTTTAACAGTGCTGGTTTATGTTAAAGTCACTTATTTATCAAATGCCATAATATATATATATATATATATATATATATATTTTTTTTTTTTTTTAATACCTTTTCTTTAGATTTTTACAAGTCGTTTTTTGCACTGCTACTTTTATGAAGTCACTGTAACACTTGGTAGTACTTTAACTCAACCTACTAAAACTGAATTAGTTAAAAAATACACAAACTTAAACTTAAGTTTAACATTAATCTACAACAACTAATACCTCACTGAGAGTACAGTAATACAAAAAAAGTTGGGTGTAAAACAACAGCAAACTGACTAAATTATGTTACCACTCTGGAGATAACTTGAGACATAATAAGGACACTCACAGTGTGGCAGGAGGTAAGGAGGTTGATAATGTTGTGGTCAAACTGCGTAATGTGATTGCTGACATACAACTTGACATTTTTGTCTCTTAAGCGCAGGTTGTTCTGTTTTACATGCAGGCCCAACACAGAGCACATGACTCGTACTATAAATCTGAAACAGAAAGAAAAGATAAAGGGGCAATAAGAAAAGCTCAGAAGAGTCTGGCCATAATAAACGCAGAGTATGCTAATGACACACTAAATGCAGAAAGACCTCACAATCCTAAACATTTAAACACATCACCATATAAACATACAAACATATAAACATACAGTGGAACCTCAGATTACGAGTAACGTGGTTTACGAGTGTTCCGCAAGACGAGCAAAGATTTTTAATAAATTATGACTTGAAAAACGAGCGTTGTCTTGGTTTACGAGCACTGAGTATCATGTATCACGCATGCGCTTCTTGTTTTGACACCGAGCGTCACGTCATCACAACTGAGTCAACGGTTTTCCTCTCTCTTGCGCTGCGGAATTGTAGGTAATCGTCTCCCCTGCTGGTTGAATACACAAACACACACACACACACGCACAAAAACTCTGCAAGCACTAGGACCCAGCAGGGGAGACAATAGGTAATGTGTGTGTGTGTTTGGGAACCTGAGAGGAGGGGGCTGTAAAGTCGAGAGAGAGTGTGTGTGTTGGTGTAAGTGAATGAGAGCGCGCACACACACATTAACGGAGAGACCGTTTTTAAAACCGTTTAAAAATTAGCAAGGAACATCGCTAGTCACACTCGCATGAGCGCATACGAACGGAATCATTGCTGTAAAGTAAAACAACAACAACAACAAATTAAACAGCACCTTACTTTTGAATCGCGAGAGAGCGGAGTTTCTGTGTGGGGGCTGTAAAGCCGAGAGAGAGAGAGAGTGTGTGTGTGTGTGTGTAAGTGAATGAGCGCGGACGCACACACACACACACTCTCTCTCTCTGCTTTATAGCCCCCACCCACCCCCACCCTGCTTCAAACACAAACACACAGAAACTCCGCTCTCTTGCGATTCAAAGGTAAGGTGCTGTTTAATTTGTTGTTGTTTTACTTTACAGCAGTGATTCCGTTCGCATGCGCTCACGCGAGTGTGACTAGCGATGTTCCTTGCTCATTTTTAAACAGTAAATTTTTTTAAACGTTACACACACACACAGCGCCTGCGTGCACAAATGGAAACACTTATCTGTCGGGATTTATTTTTACTTTTTTTTTTTTTAAGGTAGGTAGGTTAATTTGTTTTATTTTTACTTTTTATTTTGTGTTAATTATTTTTATGTATTTATTTTTTTTAGGCTGTAGAATGAATAATTTGAGTTTCCCATTATTTCCTATGGGAAAATTTTATTTGGTTTACGAGTGTTTTGGAATACGAGCCCGCTTCCGGAACGAATTATGCTCGTAATCTGAGGTTCCACCGGATTTCATTATCATTACACCAATTAGTATTACCAACCAATTTATTATTATAAATTACAAGGATTGCATTAGCCAATCTACATCATGTACAATGAACTTGAGTGTAATGATTAAAAAAAAAAGGGCTTCAAAGCAAAAAAAGGGTCAAATTATTGGCAAGCAAAGAAAACATTAAAATTACTGAAACGCAATATTAAAACCTGAAAAAATAGTGTTGAACTGACAACTTTGCTTAAAAAATTATATATATATATATATAAAAAAAAAAAAGAGGATAGTGATTAGAGATAACATAAATGCTTGGTAAAGTTGTATCTTTAAAAAAAAAAAAAAAAACACCTACACACTTGAATGCTTTAATTTGTTAGAGAGCATAAAGACTGGACTTTAGAGCAATGGAAAAATGTTATGTGGAGTGCAGAATGTCCAGATCAGGGTAAAAAGGGAAGCGCATGAAGCGATGCACCCATCATGCATAGGGCCCACTGCAGAAGCCTCTAGAATCTGGGATTGCTTCAGTTGGTCAGGCATACAGTAGGCTCAGCAAGGTTATGTGGCAATAAAATTATGTCAGCTGATGACATGAATGTAATGAATGACCAGGTTATCCCATCAATGGAGTTTTTCTTCAATGATGGCATGGGTGTATTCCATAACTCAAACTGTGAAAGGGTGGTTGAGAGGCATAAAGAATCACTTTCACACATGCATTGGGCACCACATTATGCACCATAATCAAAGGCAATTATTATTTTTTTTAATCACCAGGGAGTATAAATATACATGAATGTAGATACATGTGTAGTATTCCATATGTGTACTGAGTGTTTTATCCCAGCTGCTAACATAACTTAGCAACACAAACTGCAATACTTGCATTACCGCAGAGCTTAAAATATCTGCTATATAAATAAATACAGTTAAGGAGAACTGGCAGCTAATCTTGGAGGTCAGTTCCCAGATTCCTCTGCATGTATATTTTAGGGGCCTTCTAGCTTTAATGCAATATAAGGAGATCATCCTATCATTATATTATACTGCCACAAAATCCAGTGATGCTTACTCTAATTTTATTACCCTACCACCTGAGCAATAACATTTTTCTGCCCAATGAAACAGAAGCTCAACAAATGCGTGAATAAACAAATTTAACCAGTTAATTAAATTAATTAGGGAGCCCCCCCATCGCAAAAAAAGGGGTTCTATCATTGTAGCCAATCATATCCAGACATAAGGTGGTGACTGTGAATGCCCACTGCCCGGGAGGGGGGGGGGGGGTACCTGAGCAGGAGAAAGATCACAGAGCTCGGGTAAAACAGGGTAAACAGTCACACTGTCCAATGTTGTGCGCACGTTCAAAATATACGTTTCTCTCACAGACGTCAATACTCTACTTGAAAGCAGAGAGATTGTTGAAAGCCCTCGCAAAAATGAATACGTGTGTATGGCTGTTTGATTTGTGTTTGCAGCTCTTCAAAATCTTTGCAGGTGTACCGTGTTTGTGCTTGCTGTTTTTGCCATTATTCTAACATCATAAAGAAGCACTTGTTTTGCTTGTGCTTTGCATTTGATTGGTGGAATACGTGTTCTCTATATCGGTTGATCGTGTGGAAGCCAAAATCGTGATCAAGATAAAAAACATTTATTAATTGTGCAGCCCCAATATAGTATATTATATGCATTTATACAGTTTATGTTTTACATGTAATCCTACAGTGCTGTAAACTACACATTGGCAGGCTGCACAGCATCACATATTGTAGGAGCACTAAACTTGTTTAAAAAATAACAATTACAGCAAATGATACACTAGATATATGGCTTGCTCTTTCGCAGTTTAAATTAAATGTTTGTGGGAACCTTGAGTCTCATAATATAAATGGTAAAGGGGAGCTGCATATGAGAGAAGTTGTATGAAAACTGTGCCTTGCTGAAGATACCCACTGTGGTGATGCATGTTTTTGAAAGTCACATTTGGTGCTTGACTACTTACCGTCTTACAAAACTGTCAGGAAGTGCACAACTCACTAGGAATATATGAACACCTATAAATATACGTAGTAACATTAAGCAAAGACCAACTGGGCAGTACAGCAGCAGCAGTAGCAGAATTAACCCATCACTTGGCAACCTACAAAGAAAGATTTGGTCATGATTAAAATATTTATTTAGGATCAGTGAGAAAATATTTTGTACTGGAATGACACAGCTATACTTTTTTTCATATCTATTTTGCAGTCTATTGTCTGCTAGCTCTGAGCTTATTGAGGCTGACTATATTAAGTGATTTAGTAGATTACTAGTTTGACTTGAATGCCCATCATATAAACTTTGGCAATAACTTAATTAGGTAGAATACATGCATTATAGATTAAGAAAGAGAGAGGGCATCTGTCTGTAATGAATATATTGATTAAACTGTGTCGTTTTTTCACTATTTGGTTAATTCTGAAATGTTTTAACTTTGCTTATGGTTGGCATACATCCAAAACAGACACATATTTCAGTCTTGGATAGTGAGTAGTTTACAGTAGGAACTGTGTAAATTCGGCTATATGATGTGGTAGAAACATATATTATAAGTTAATAAGCAAGAAGCAATTGACAAATGAATCAATTCCCATATACTTGAGTGTGGACTTGATTCATGTCGCAGTAAAACACAGAACTAGCCTGAGAGCTAATACACCCGACACAAAGCTATAGAGAGATGGAAAGTTCAAGCCATTTTATGATTTGATTAAAAAAAAAAAAAAAAAAAAAATTGGCAACCTTTTAACAGGTTTTAAAATCAGACTAGGGAACAGAAATGTTTAAAACATCCACCAAGTAACTAATTTAGGAAGCTAACATTAACGTTTGCTAGCTGCATAGAGAAACACTACTAACTAGACTAACTAAGCTAGATTAGATAGGTAGATAAATTATGTATTCTCATATTATAATAATATTATCTATCGACAGTGACTCATGACAGCTTAAATTATTTAACATGTATCCTTATTTAAGTAACATAGATGCAGTTAGACGGTCAGCTAAATAAACGCTAGCTTTGTAACGTTAATCTAGTCATTGCCATACATGGGTGTTATCTAGTTAAACATAGCTAATTTAAACATAGCTAATATAAGCTAACGCGACGAGACATTTGTCAACCACATAGCTATGAAACCCTTACATTTAAGTAAACAATATCAAACCTACAGTATGCCAACCTTTAGCAGACCTTAGCTTACGTAAGCTTATATTTATTTATTTACTTCTTTATACTCACTAACCTTTGCTAACTAGCTCATCAGCCAATCTAGCTAATAACTAAACCTAGCATTAATATTAAATGTGAATCTTACCGCTGAAAGTCAAACATCTGCTCTATACCCCGCGTTTCCATTCTTAAAGGTTTCTATACGCTTCTCTCTTTACCGACCGACTGCTTTCCTGCATACTACTCTTCACAGGTTACAAACTTGTTATTAAACACCACTAGCTTGTATTATTTATCTGAAAGCACCCCGTCGCCATATTGAAGTCTTGATATTTGGGGGGGAATGAACCTCACGATGTGACTTTCTCCTTTACACTGACACAGGATCAGCTTTGCGTAACCCGCCCTATTTTATAATCAAGGCAGAAGAAACGTTGAACCGATTCCAGACCAGCTTTAAAAGTGTTTCGGTTACACGTTAGTGGTCGAAAGGACAGCTCAGGGTTTGCCATGCACGGTTTTTTCCTTTTTTTGAAAGACTGACATCTAGCGGTTTGGAGTGTGTAAACAGGACACGACCTTTGTCGTGAATTCAATGTCTGATACTTCAGTGTTTTTGTTCATTTATTTGTTTGGGTTGGTTTATTTTTTATACTTTAACGAGTGCCTCCAAATTAGCAAAGTAAAGGCTAAAACCTATAACTTGTTTCTGTAGTTTAGCTGAAGCTCATATGATGAATAAAGTAGTTTGCCAGAAAGCAGCTAAGCAGATATGTACAGGCATTGGTGGATCAGTGACAGGTTTCTCACCTGCTGTTATGTAGAAGGCATGGTGGCATAGTGGTTAGCACTGTGGACTCGCATCTCCCCACGGTCTAGGGTTTGATTCCTGCCTTGGGTCTGCGTTCGTTGAGTTTGCATGTTGTCCCAGTGCTTGGTTAATTTAATCTGGCTACTTCGGGTTCCTTCCACTGCCCAAAGACATGCAGGTTATACTACTTGGGATTCCCAAATTGCCCGTAGTGTGTGTGTTTGTGTGTAATTAATTGGAACCGTGTCCAGGGTGTACCTCGCCTCATGCCTCAACTGAAGTTATACTTGATAGTCTTACACAGAATTTACAAAGTTAGCTTTATTTCAATCATTAATGGCTATATTAATAGGGTGTGGGAAGACTTTGATCTATATTAAAGGTTTTGATGATTAGGAGAATAACCATGCCATCCAAAGCAGGTGTTTAAATACCTTTTATAGCCGGGAACCATGAACATGAAAAATAAGTTCTGCTGACACCCTCTGTACAGATTAATGAATGTAATCCAAATATCACTATTATGTTTATAAATAAAATATTTACAAAAATACAGTCATAAAGCTATAAATTTCAGATGAGCCATATTAGGCCCGAGCTGACATTATTTACAGGCAGAAATGTACTGTATTATCAATAATTGGATTACATCTATTGTCTCAAGTGAACAATGAAATAGTTCAATAACTATGCAAAAAATTATAAACACACATATTTCTCTTCAAGAGGTCATCACTACAACAAACCTACTGTACCAGCAACAAAATGACCTAGTTATTTTTTATCTGTACTTGAAATACTCAGCAGATTATTTTTTATAGGGAAGTACATTGACAGTTTTTACACACCAGAGGGCAGGATTATCTTTTTTGTAAGCATGACACGAAAACCATTTTGAAAAAAGTAGTAAAAGCATTATAAATTCTACATGTATTTCAGGGTATTCTGGATTCTTTACATCAAAATCTATGCATAAGCATGGTTTGTCAATGTCCAAAGTAGACAATACTGAAAATACACAACTATATAAAAAACATGAAACTGTCACATTGTAAGTAGTTCTGACTTTTATTATACTTAGTATAATTTTTCTGTAGACTTTTCATGAAGATGCTAATAACAGTTATGAAGTTGAAAAAATAAATAAATAACAAGGCCCGTTTCTGACGTTTTACTGTTGAAGTAACTAAAGTTCATTTCTTTCCCTCTCACATTCATAAATAACAGTTGTCCTCCTTCAGCTCAGTGCATTTGCCTCCAGCTGCATCTCCCCAATATGTCTCTGCAACAAGAGATTAAATCTGCCCCATTCATTAGCCTAAGTGGATGAGCCTTCCTAATAGATGCTCCCCTTCCCCTCAATAATTGCTGTTGATTGGCGCAAATTAGACCCTAGTTGCCAGACGAGTGATTCTCGACGACGATAATCCGATTCCCAACTCAAACTAATAGGATTTTAACTCCAGGTTGGCCTAATGTCCGTCTGTAAGGCCTGGCCCGACTCTGCTTAGGCCAACACTGCTTCTCTGGCCTTCTGCTTCTCATTGCACGCCTGTGGGACAGAAACGCAGACCAGCTGAGTCTGTTCCTTTGGCTGAGCATGCAGATATTGACACACTCCTCAGCTGAAAATGCATCAGCAGGAGCTGTTTTGTAACAGACTAGAGACACACAGAACCAAAAGCTTGGTGTATGGGAAGAACCTCTCATAGGACAAAGACATCAAATTTTTCTTGTTTTTTTATCATGCCTATATCAATGGAGCCCTGTAGTTGTCTATTACTAAAATGCAATTTCTGTTTCGGAAGTGTGTGAGACTGACAATAATGTATAAAACATTTAAATGTATTCTAATACATTGTTATTTTATATATATTTACTGCTGTTCATTTTTTTACTCATTCAAACACTATGCCTTTTCCTCATAAGGCACTGCCCAAATAAGGACTCGCACATATTTGATAGTATTTGTCATTGGGATGATAAGAGGAGATCGGATGCCTGCTTAGGCCTCGAGTCTAATGAAACTCCACTCCATTAGAGCTGAATCGGACAGATTGCCCTCCCAGAGAAATGAATTGAGTTTTTTGTATTTGTGAGATCATTCTCCCTCCATTAACTGCTCTTTATCCCGTCTCTTCATCACAGCCAAATCAGGTTAGACGGCCATGATTAGCTGGGGTGGCCTCCCTTTTTAAGCAGTAATTGGGTTTGGCGGCTCAGCTGATAGCGCCATTAAGACCAATAAAGGCTGGGCTTGGCTTGGAGAGTGAAACAGATTCTTGCGGAACAGATGGCAGGCGAACATAAAGGGGTTTGATTTAGAGCTGGCAAAAGCAAAGTTTGTGTAACTAAAGAACTTGGAGTACAACAGCGTGCCTGGGAGACAGTGTTTCATGTACACTCGCTGTTTGTTTTTGGGTCGTCTGTCTTTGAGGTGTTACACCATCTTGCATAATGCAGTATTTTGAAATTTGGTGTAACAGCACAAGATAAGGGTTCTTAACATCAAAAATTGCAAGGTTGATTGAAGGATTCTGAAATAGCAGATAAACAAAGCATTTGAACAACATGTTATGTGCATGGAAGTGATGCAATAATATGGCATTGTACACTGGAAAATGTGGGGCATAGTGAATGTGATGGGTATGTTTTTCCATAGTAACATTTGGAAATTACCTTTGATTTTATTTCATCTCGTTTGATCTCTAGAGCACAAGAAATACAGTGTGTGCTTTGCTTTTCAGGAGTGTACGGATTTATACAGTACCCTGTTAAGTTCGATTCCGATCGGTCAGAAGGTGCTGATTAAAAAAACTTAAATAAACAATATAGACAGTAGTTTCTCCAGCAAGGTTTAAAATATTGGGTTCATTCTAATAAATTACATCTTACACAGTGACTAGAATGGAGAAATCTCTATTGACAACATGGCAAAGTGTTTATTCATTCATTTATTATTCATTTCAATAGATTAAAAAGAGCTGCTGGTCAGGAAACGGCTAGCTGCTAAAACATAAGTCGTCATAGAAAATTGTTATGCGGACGTTCCACAACATGCTAGTGTTGTGTAAAAGATGATCGAATATTTGTTCAGTCCTGTACAGTCACAGTCTTGTGTGGAATCAAAAAGTGTGCATGAGTAACAAGTCCACAATGATGATGAAGCTAGACTGATTTAAAGAAATGAGAGAAATTAACAGGCTGTGTCGTTCAGCAGATTGTGCTAATGTAAGATAACCGGTTCTTTAAAAAATAAAAAAGAACAAGACAGCGAAGAGGAATTTGTTTTTACATTGCTCTACAGTG
This sequence comes from Clarias platycephalus, assembly GCA_030068275.1. Lineage (NCBI taxonomy): Eukaryota > Metazoa > Chordata > Actinopteri > Siluriformes > Clariidae > Clarias > Clarias platycephalus. The sequence continues at coordinate 19,408,478 of JAQQZT010000002.1, read as the reverse complement.
ATGACAGCATTAAAACGTCTCACAGATTCTTCACCAGACGTTGATGGATAGACATGTTGAGGACATTTAAAACCCCAACAGGGTGTAATACTGGTTAATATCTGGTTTGTAGATCTATAATTGTTGTCATGAATTATGCCTGTTAATTGAATTTCTCTCTCTTTCTTGCTGCTCTTCACTGCTAAGATTGAAAAAGAAATCATTTCATTGTTAATAGTACTGTTAAATGCATTAATTAATCGTTATATAAATTGCTATTCATTTTTATTATGGTTACTGACACCTAATAGGTTTATGGGCCGGTTCTAGCATGTCTATTAATAGGGTATTTTTCATGCATTTTTTTCTTGGTATTAAGCTGTTTTGTCAAAAAAAAAAAAAAAAAAAAAATTCACTAGGAAAAAATGCCAACAGAAGTAATGAGAAGTATTAGAAATGCAAATGTGTACACACACACACACACACACACACACACACACACACACTTGCTTATCTAGAGAGCTAAATGCTGTGTATAAATTGCATAATGGCTATGGAGAGCTGTATTTCTTTCCTGAGCCTCATTAGGATGAAGCAGAGTGCTTATTTTATTTATTTAAGAGCATTTCACAATACTTCTTTTCCCGCTCGGACCTTCCCCGGGGGGAAAAATAATGAGAGAGCACTTCAAATGAATTACTGTATACACAATCACTTTAATTATTCAGTTCGAGCTAGGCATTGGGTGTGACTGTTGGGAAATACCATGCACACTGCCAGGTCTACCTGTTACGATGATGCGATTAATGTAACAGTGAGATGTGCACTTAAAACATTGGATGTCAACAACTTCTTGCAGATTAGACGTGGTGTCGTGCTGTGCAGTTTGCACCCATGCAGATGCACTGCTCACTTGTGTGAAATCCCTGCACCCCGGCTGATCGTTTGTGGCTGAAGACAATAACCAGAAAAAGCTGCAGTTTAAATTAATTTTAAAGGAATATAACAGTGTGCAGAATGTTTAGGGATGGCTAGTGGCTAATATAGAGTTGACTGAATCCAAACTGCTGTTTCAAACAAAGAAATAAATTGGATTTCAATCGTACTTCCTGAACTACCCATCAGAATGTTTTATTGAACAGAAAGAGACTATGATGGAATGTTTGTTTTCTCTGAAACAATTTACCAAACCATAATTTATTATTAGCAAACCATAAGATTTTATTTTATTTTGTAAAAAAAAAAGAAGAAAAAAAAAAAGTGCAATCATTACATAAATGTACTGTATACAGAGTCACCCAAAAAAATTATAGGCACTTCAGGAAAAGAAAAATAGTATGATGTATATTATATTAATATAATATAAATAATAATATTATTATCATAATAACATCATACATATATATTATATATTTTGTTTTCAAATATTTATACACATTTCCTGAAGTGTGTATATTCTGTATATATACATTACATTAAAATGTGTAAAAACAAAAATCCCTTAATTTATATGACACTGTTTGCAAGCTGAACAGAACCCTATTGAGATTAAGTCTTTCCTCGAGTGCAGTGTATTATGACCCTTTATGTCATCATGAAGCAATATGAAAAATCCCACATATCAGGCGTATTCTTCCCCTGTTTGTGCTAAACACAATACAGTGGCAATTCATGTGCTATACAGCATCTAGAATTATAGTTTGACAAGCATTTGCTCCAGCTGTGACCTCCCTTCTGTGACATTCTTAGAAAAGAATTGAATTTGCACAGGCTCCGCGATGACTGTGAGGCTGCTCCTCCTATTTGCCTCCTTGTATATTGCTTTTATAAGAGACGAGAGGGAGAGATATGAGAGAGAGGGAGAGAGAGAGGGAGAGAGGAAGGAGATGGAATGATGCCATAGATCTTCATAGCTCTGGCAGCAGCTGTCCATTTGAAAATGAATCACAAGATGCACGAACCCATTATAGAGGACATTTACAACCAAGTGTATTACTGAAACTCTTTAATATATGTAAACAACAACAATAATAATAAAGTGCAATGTTTTTGTTTTGTATTCCTAAAGAATGTGCATACAGGCTGTTTTTTTTTGTTCTGACAGAGTAACTCAAATCTAGTTTTAAACCTGCTCGCTCCCATTTAAACATCACTATCTATTTAGAATAAACCCATAAGATATTTTAGTATCAATTAGTTCTGACATGTATCACTATCAGATTATGGATAGTGTTTATGGATTTATATAAGGGATCATGTTTCCTTTTCAGTTGTGCTCAATAATATGAAACAATACTGAAGCGAAAGGGCAAACATAAACCATATGAAATTTAACTGAGGGTAGAAAAGTCTGAGATTGCATAAAGTATATTTTGATCATCTTTTTTTAGTCAAAAATTATTTTAATTAATTAATTAATTTATTGTGGATTACTGTAGATACAGTGACACATTTTGTTATGGTTAGTCATACACTGCAACGATGAGCAAAATGTACAGATATATCCAGAGATAGTGCATTGTTTTAGTAAACAAATATCTATTTATTTGTTTGTTGTAAATGACTAAATACTAAATAATGTACACTAGAGTATGCATAATAGCAAACTTTTTTTTTACCATCATGGCACTGAGAAGTTGACAAGTCCAAGCAAAAACCGTCAAATCACAGGGACAAGAAACTGAGAAACATTAAACAGTATAGGATTTACAGTAACAGTATAGGATATTTCCAAAAGCACATAGATATTTATTCTAAATGTTTCTGCTGATTTTCTGTACAGGAATGCAAAAGGAGAAAAAAAAAACATTTGTGCATCGAGAATTGGTTTCTCTATGTTATAAATAATAACTGAATTTCAAATCCTAACTTATAAAACTGGGCCACAGCTAAGTGTAAAGCTACCTGCAGCTTTTTTCTTACAATGCACTGAAGCAGCCCATTCATTCCAGCACTCCATTGAGATGGCCTGAAGCAATTAGCCCCACTAAGACCAACTCATTAGGAGGCATGGGCTGAATGAGCTCTGCTCACTGCCGCTAATCAATATTAATGATGGATTATTTACAATTAACAATAGGCCTTTAATGGCCCCTAATTGTTTGTTTTGCTGTAACACTGAGAGGTGAGAATTGCAGGTAGAATGGAGAGATTAGTGAGACGTTAGGGCGGGTGGGCAGCAGTGGGGGTGGTGGGTAAATGTCTTCTGAATTGCTCACACAAATCTGTGAGCTGCATTCAATACATTTCAAGAAAAGCATCATAATTGTTTGAATATCTCAACATGAAGAATTTTTTTTTAAGCAATGCTACAGTGGTTGTTGCTACTAGTACAGGTTATTGGTTTTTGATTTTTGTGTTTTCAGGATCACCCCAGATAAACAAATTAAATAATCGGCTTGACTTTTTCATCAAAGGTTACAACATGACTCTACATCATAATCATATCATATTCTACTGGTACATTTACAGCTGTAAAGCACCAGGTTTCTTGGGCTGGATTTATGACCTTTCCTGCTGACTGTAACATTTCGGGTTGGACTCGTGCCCGTGCACACCCTTCCCCAACATGAAGTATTGTGATTGGCTGCCGCAGGTCTCTTAATCACACCTTTCCTGTTGAGGTAGCAACCTGCGATTTAAGAAGGGTCCTCATACCCCCTCTCCTTTCGCTTTCCTTACACACTTCCTCAGCTCTCTGTCCTGTCTGGGCTGTGGGTGAAGACAGACATCTCCTTTCTCTGTTTACAGGAAGAGTTTAGGCTGGAAGAGTGAAAGCAGATAAGCGGCTTTACTTTAGGCTGCTGGAACTCTGCAGCCAACTATTGACACCAGCAGTCTGGGACTTGGAGGCCTGCAGCCTGCTAAGGATCACTCATCTCTGCTAAGAACTTGTCCGCCAGCAACGAGATGAAAGGATTTGCCGCTGTTTGAGACACAGCAAAGATCTCCAAAACGCTGACTTGATTTTCAGCTGTTTGTCAACAAATGCAACCAAGGGAACAGACCATGCCATATTTGGTTGTGTTAATAACACTGCTGCTAGCTCCCCTCTCAGAGCCTTTTTCCCTAGAACACCTCAGGCATTTAGACTGGCAGAAGAGCATGCAGCCAGGACAGAGATGTCCGGCGAAGTGCCAACGTGAGCAGTGCCCGGATGCCAGGCTGCTCCAGAGTTGCCACTGGGGTCAGGTCCGGGACCTTTGCAGGTGTTGCTGGGAATGTGGGAATGGTGAGGGCCAGCTTTGTGATCCCGAACCAAGGACCGGGTCCATGTTTTTTGGACAGTGTGCAGAGGGACTGCGTTGTAAAGCCCCACGCAGGGACCCCACAATGAAGTCAGACCCCAAGCCTGTGTGTGCGTGCACCAAGCAGGATATTTTGTGCGGTACAGATGGGAAGACATATGAGAATATTTGCCAGCTTCGAGCACTGCAGCGCAGGCTGGGTGAGCAGAAAAAAAAGGTCATGGTGGCGCATCATGGACCCTGCAGAGCAAGTGAGTAGAAGTTTATTGTCAGTTCAAATGCAATAGGTAGGGTCTGGGATATTATACTGAAGCACTTTTGCTCTTGGTAATGTTTTATCCTACTTTGTTATACCTTCCTATGTGTTATACATCTTGAGTGCATTTTCAAAGCTAAGAAATTGATGCTGCATTCTTTTCTACTACTAACAACAGATTATGTGGTCACTGCATTGGAAAAAAACAATATATTCATTTATGTAATTTTTTTAAAAGTATATTCACTGATCCTGCATTCTCTCCAGTCCTTTCTCCACATGCTCAGCTGCAATCTTATAAATAACAGCAAGGCTGCAGAGTAATTGCTAAAAGATACCGAGCTCACACCATTACTCCAAACAATCAAAACTTCCGAGACTGCTGATGATAGAAGCTAAAAGCTCATTCCTCTCAAATCTATTGAACTATATATAGCCTGCATAAGCAGCTGTTCAGTCCCTCATATTTTTCCTGCTGCATGTAATTCTTCCTCTATGGTGTCATTGATTTTTGTGAATTGATAGAGTGCTCGCTTAGCACGAAAGGGACCGGAGCCCATTTTTAATGCATGCCTGTGTTCATTTTTAAACCGACATTAACAACCAATTGTTTTCCTGTCTTAACTCTGCAGAGCCAGTCATCACCTATGCTCCGGGTGACATCATTGCTCTGGAAGGAAGCAACATCCTTCTTTCCTGTGAGGTGTCGTCATACCCCGTGGCATCCATCCAGTGGAGGAAAGAGGGAGACAGTACTTTCCTTGCTTCTGGTGATTCAAACACAGCCATTCAGGTATGTACAGTACGCACTTTTATGTACATGCTTTTATTAATTAAGTTAATATATGGAAATATTGTGCATATGTGCATTAGAAGTAATATTAGCAGCAGTGTTGAGTCCATATAGAGCTTTGTAATAAGAAAGTATACTCACACAGCTTTAGAGCTACAGATACAGATGGTGGATTATTTTTGTGTAATTACAGGCGAGTGGAGGCCCGCGGCGCTTTGAGCTCACTGGCTGGCTCCAGATCCACAAGGTCAGTCCTGATGATGCAGGAGTGTATACATGTGCTGCCAGGAACACCTTTGGTGAAACATCTGCTTCTGCAAGATTACAGGTCATACGCAGAGGTTTGTATGATACACACACATATAAAGCCATTAAAAATAATGTGAAGTGTGTCTTCCACACTCACATGCCAAGAAATTTCTCTCTCTCTCTCTCTCTCTCTCTCTCTCTCTCTCTCTCTCTCCCTTTCTCTCTCCCTTTCTCTCTCGCTGTTTTTTGCAAATTTTGTATGGATTTTTTTTTACTTTACTATTGAGGTAGTAACAAAACATTTCTCAATTTCAAACATAACTATTAGACAAAAAAAAGGTAGTTGAAGGGATTTGCATGCAAAAAAAAGGCAAGTCCTCAGCAGAACTGTGGGTGGTTCTGCAGGATGCTCATTAATATATATATATATAAAACTGCATATATAGTACCAGACAATAAAGGTTCATGAAAACATTGTTACACCAAATACTGACTTTGTTTCATTAATTACTATTTTGTAAACTTTGTGTAAAAATAACTAATCAGACTAATTAAAAGCCAGATTGAAACGACAGTTGTCACTAAATGAGTAAAAATGTGGTAACTTATAAAATTGCTAGGCAACTGTTAAACTTAAAACCAAAGCTTAATTTGGTAATAGATTAGGCTAGGTAGCATGTGGACAGTGTAAGGTTTCTTTCTTTCTTTACTTATTTAACTGAATAAATTTTTTAATAAAAAAATTTGAAAACGCGTGCTCCAAATTGTAAAAAAAATTAACAAAAGATTACGGGTAATGTAATAATATAATAGCAGTGTAAGGAATGCACAAGAGTACAATAAAGACGGAAGAGAAAAAAAGTCCTACAAAATATAAGATGAAATCAAATCTAATTAAATAATCTAACAAAATGAAAATAAAATCAAAACTATAAGTAACAGAAATGCTCTAAAATAATTATGTCAGACACATGATGGCATTTAAGTCACTTTTCCACTGAAATTTTCCACTGTTACTCCCAAAACATACGAAAAGTAGCTCACTTTGTCCTTTTTTCCATGAATGTCAGTTACCTGTCATTTCCACTTTTTTGCGGTCAGGCCTGTGGTAGAAAAAGACATGCATATAAATCAACAATGGAGACCAAATCGATTTGGAGCTCCGACTATCTGTACCCGTCATCTCCGCCTGAGTATAGGTGAACTTGGTTTTCCGAGAAATCTCACGGAATGGCAGATAGCTTTACACCAGTCACAGACTTTCTCTTGAAAGAACACAGTATTAGTGATGACAGGAGGTCGAGAGAGGACGGAGATGAGTGAGATTTGGATGATGGGGGGTGGAGGGATGTGTGTATTATGTGGCAGGCTTTTGGTGTGACTGTCTGGTTACTATCGCTTTCTCTGGGGGGGTCTGCATTTCTACTACCCACCTCTTATCTGTGCCACAGGCAACTCACCCTACTCCTGTACCCCCACACACACACACACCCTCCCCCCACCATCATTTCCCGGAATGTCGCAACCGCAATGAACTCTGGGAACTCTTGCCAGTGGAGAAAGGTGACACAATACAGACCTGCTACTACAGACTGAGCTTTAAATACTCAAAGAGTTTTTTTGAGGAAAATAGTAGTGTAGTGTCATGAAAAGATGAAATTATGAAAAATGTTTATAGAACCCAAATGAAATAGTCAAACAGGAGATCCACTAAAATGTAATTTTCTTCTCCTGAATGTGCTGTTTCCTTGGCATAGAGTGCTTTTTTTAACCTGCTTGTTAGTCTGTTGAAAAAATATACACTCATGTTTTATTGCCTTTTATGACAATAACCGTAATTCTAACTTACTCTTATCTTTCAGGGTCTCAGAAAGGCAGAGAGCTTCCTGAAAGACAAAATGAAGCTGACAACACATCAATCAATGAAGATGAGAGTGAAGATGATGAAGATTATGAGGGACAACCAAGTGGATATACGTATTTGTGAAATATTACAAATCCATTTATCAAAGTTCTACTTGGGTCTCATGTCTGCATAGCATCATCACTTTTGTAAAATAGTTGATATAGTTCAGTAAGTACCTTTTATCTGAGCACTGTAAATAAAAACGTATTATAGGTTTCTATATGAATTTTTAAATAAACAATCTAGCTAAATGTAAATGCTATTTTGTTTTGATTTCAAAGTTACTATTTAAGTCCATCAGCTGTAAAAAGTCACTTGTGCTTTTGTGCATGTGTGCTTGTAAGCATGTATTTGTCTATATATCAAGAACTCTGTAAAAACTGAAAAACACTATCCTGTTGTGCACTAACTCCACTGATCCACCTCATTTTTTCATTAAGTAAACCATCACTGTCTCCATATTTGTCTCTTGCAACAGACTCACCAGCAGAGTAAGACATGAAAAAAAGCACCGAGGTTAAGTTGTTTGAAAGCTCTGGTATTAAGAGCCGTTTTACACTTAAGAAGTTGGTTTCGCTAGGTTTTCTGTTTCCTTCTACCATATTGATTGATACTCAACTATCAATGCATAATAGAAAAGCACTCAGAACAAATGTGGGGTTATGGCCTTCCAGAGAGAGCAGACAAAGCTGTAGCTGAGCGCCATTATTGCCCCATAAAGGATCCCTAGGGACGGACACAGTCCTCTCATCAGCACACACCAAATACCCAATTAAAAAGGAAAACCTTTAAATTCTCCCCCTCTTTCCCGAGCAGAAATCAATCAGAATTCAATCTGTTTCAGTCGGGATCCTGACTGTGCAGGTGATAGCTCACAAGAGCTCAGATAGGTGACAACAGCAAAGGGGAGCCAGCAAAGCAGTCTGGTGTTAGCTTTCAACACTGCTGGCTCCTCGGCTGATGCGGCTGGCTGAAAGTGTGAGACATCCAGAGTGAGAAAGCAACACTGCCCTTCTTAAATGCTTATCTAAAGTTTCAGTGTGGCTTTTATTTTTAGATGCACGTGGCAGGTGAGGGATTTTTTATGGCTGCCTGACAAAGTGCCCAGGTAAATGATCCGTCTTGAACTTTTAAAATAAATGGATAATTTAAAATAAGTGGGTCTCAGATTCATCTTCTGAAGAGGTTAATTGAAAATGAATCCCAGTCTAAAATGGAGTGCTCTTATTCTCCAATGGATGTGTGTTTAATGAATGGAGAGAGAGAGAGAGGAGTGTGTGTCTGTATACTGATATATATGTGTGTGTGAGAGAGAGAGAAAGAGAAAAGGGGAGAGGCAGAGGGGGATAGCGGATGGTGAAAAAAACAAAGAGGGAAAGAGAGAATGCAATTAAAAGATGATTCATTCTCACTTTCGTGTAACAGTATCTGTGAATATTAGAATGGACACTCTTTCTCATGATAGTGTTTGGCTCAGTAAAGCTCTCCCCTGGCCCTCTTTCTCAAGGCTGGCTTAATGATTCCCTCTCCGATGAGCATGTGAGCTGATGTTGGGATGGGAGGTGGAAAGCAAGCAGAACTCAGTTCACTTGGTCAGTAGCACCATGTGCAGGGGTCAGTTAAGGTCAAAGATCATGGGCAGAAAGCTGCTAATAATGGACAGCTCAGTAAAGTGCAGACTTAGGTTACCCAATACCCAGTTTCACCACTGTAGATAGGGAAACTCTTGGGGGAAAATAATTTTTCTAATCAAGACAGTGTGAACTAACTTCACCTATACTAAACCATTAACTGGGCTATATGTGAAATAAACAATAATAATAAGAAAAACAGGTTGTATAATACAATACAATATTTATTATGAACTAAATCTTCTACCAAACCAGGACTAGTTATCCAGAACAGCACAAGCCTGAAATTTCAGAACCCAGTAAACCCAAAAATAAAATATCACAGAAACATATTAAGTAAATCTGTCCAGAAAGCCTAACCAAGACACTAGATACACTGTAAATATAGAGGACAGGGACACAGATACAGAGATTACTCTTGACTCTCAGAACTTCTGTATTTAAAGATATTTCATTCAGTGCGTGGAGCATTTCAAGAAGTGAATCTTACTTCTAACAGTGGACACAATATTAACACCTGATTATACACAAATCTCAGTGAAACTACTGGCGAACATTAAAGTGATATACACAGAGGGGCCCAAAAATGTATACACATTTTACAATACAAAATATGCCTCTTCTCTGATGGTCAAATGATAGCATCAACTGACATTTTGAGAGGATACATAAGTTTTAAAAAGGGCTTTTTTTTTTTTAACTGTTGAAAAAACTTCAGTCTGCTCATCTGAAGTGTGTAGACATTTTTTAAGTTAACTCCTTTTAGATGGTTCTGATGACAAAAATGGATTTCCAAAATGATTATTTTTTTCAATTCAAAACAGTGGGTTTTTAATTAATTTAATTTTGTCTTAAACTTTCCAAGCATGCCAAAGCATGTTAATGTGTGATCCCCACAAACGTTTAATTTGTAGTTAGTTAATTAGTTGGCTTATGGCAGAAGGAACCTTGAGGGTGGCCAATACGCATACTTACCCAAGTGAAAAGAAAGTATGCTAAGTATATTAAATCCCAAAACATACTTAAGTGTACTTGCAGCCAGACTAATGACTAGTAAACTTTAAGTTTTCTATTTTGAAACAACTAATTTGGTACTAAGTGCATTTAAGTTGTAATTAAATTATTACAAAAGCACAATTTTAAGTGTATTAAATATATTTTTTTGTGCTAAAGTGGAACAACTTTAAGTATACTTAGTACACTTAAAGTATATGGCTATTTATGTACTAACATACATACCTGACAGTAATTAAATTAAAGTATATACTGTATTATAAGTACACTACTGCAATTTTTAAATGTGTTACAAATACACGAGTAATAGACCATGATTATTTTCTTATTGCAGCAGTAGCATGATGTTATACTTCTGGCTACTTTAAATTATGTACGTAATTTCAAACTACCTAAAAAAAACCATGGAATTTACCTTATGCCGATGAAAATAAAATAATAACGATTAGAACTAATGCAAGCAATAATGCAGCTTTCAGCCGTGAATTCAAACTAGAAGCGGAGGACTGGGGAGCCAATCAGGATCACTCAGACACTCCGAATGTGACCGCCTCCAGTTTCTGATTGATTGGTATTGCCCCTACCCTAATCTCTGGTTGGCTGGAATTATGGCAGAGTTATAACGCTTTGTTATTCGGGCAGGTGTAACTTTATGATATTAAGCGCACGCAAGAGATAGAGTTGAAACACATAAATGAGCTTAAACACGCTAAAGTGAGTTTCAGAGCACAAAAACGAGTTTGACAGCATGTGCGCGTGCAAGAGAGAGAGAGCATAAATAAATACAAATTTAACTGAAAATATAAATATAATATTTTAAATATAAAAATAAAATTTGTATTCTAATGTATACTTTCTGTACATTGTTACAACGATTATTTCGAGCATACATTTTTTTTAATATGGCAAAAAAAAATTTTAAGCAAAGTTTGCTTTGGAAATTACACAGATCTTTCATTTAAAGTATACTATATTTTCCGATAACATATTTTTGGAACGTTTACTATAATACAATTATTTTAAAGTATGTTTAAAGTTTAATTCCAAAAATTGGTAAAAGCATGGTTAGTATTCGTTTTATATATTAACTGCAGAGGTGGAAAGAGTAATAAAATTTTGTACTTAAGTAAAAGTACTGTTACTTTAGTGAACTTTTACTGAAGTAC
>JAQQZT010000002.1:19379733-19396135 GCA_030068275.1 Clarias platycephalus | reverse complement strand
ATATTGTTCTGTCATATTCAGGTTATTCTGCAGGCTCACACCCAATTTTCCAAGGCTGTGGATTTACTAAGGTTACAAAAAATTAATTAATGATTAATTATTAATTATATACTATTGTATACAATATATACTTCTACACTTTCCTTCTTTCTTTAGCACATAAAGAAATCCTCTTTTCCTGTGTACAAATAGCCCATCAACCCTGCATTTGCAGCATTGCATCGTTTAAGAATGAGAACTCCTGTATTCTGCTCCCGAGAGAGAGAATCTTTCACTTAGCCTTTCTTGTGAAGGGCAGGATTTGATTACCAAGCTGATGCAGGTATTTATGAGTCCTGTTCATGTGCTTCATACATGCTCGTGGCAGTTCAGACATCATTTACACCAATCTGTCTCCTACCCACTCCCATGCCAGCACAAGCATCTCTGCAACACAGACCTCTCTAGGAATGGAATCCCTTATTTTTTTAAATGCCTGATTGGAGAATTCCTAAACACCTTCCTCTCTCTGTAACCAAAATTAATTCTTACTAATAGCGCCTACATTTTTTTAAAACAATTTTTTATAGTTGAGAGAGATTACCAGATAAGAAACTTTAAATTCATTTTTAACATGTTCTAGATTTAGCAGCACTTACCTGGTAGTTGTGCCTAAAGGCGGGACTTTTACCATTAATCTGACAGGCAGTTTTTAACATTACACATACATTTGCCTTTTCTTAAAGGAGCACGGAGACTGACAGGTACATCGATCTCCTCAGAGGAACCTGGAGATGATGAAATGTGGGTGTGTTTGGTTGTTTATTGTGTTTGTCTGATCCAATCCAGCAGATGCTGCCGCTGCTGCCAGACCCTTGAGCGGTGCTAGAAGTAGAAGAGCTGTAGTGACCATGGTGATGAGAACAGTATGCTGGAGCTTTTGATATCTCCTTGTCACTGGAGGAAGATACAAAGGAGCAGGAAGAGGGGGCGTGACAATCACACCTGCAGCTGCTGTCACTGACATAATGAAGCAGTGGTCCATTCTGAGAGAAATCCTTTGGGCATGTGGCCTGTTCCTTTCACCATTTGATTAATCTCCTTTCTTCTGAAATGATTCTTTCTTTAAAACTATTTGTTTGTTTGTTTTCGTTTCCTTTTTTGCTCATCAACTGTTTCTTTGGTTTCCTGTCTCATTAGCTTTATTTTACTTTTTCATAATTTGCTTTAACTGTATTTTTATAAAATGATATTTCAACTCTTATATTTGGAATTAAGGTGGCCATGCATTATCATTCCTCAGCTTTACACATTTCTTACCCTGCATCGTCTCCAGTTTCTAGAAATGATTGTGCCTGATGGCACCAACACACTTTCATCTGCTTCTTTAGAGAAAGCCATCTCTTAGTGTATGCTTGGATTGATTTCAGCTCAGGAGTGACAACGGCATGCTGACAAGATGAATCGAATCTGGAAATGACTGCAGGTGATAAGGCTGAGGTTATAGATACACATGCTGTGCTGCCTCTGGCTTCAAGACGCTGCACTCAGTGCAGGGTAAAGTGATAAATGGGCTGTTTAAGTGTTATCTTTGAGTGAAATAGTACTTTCAGTTAAAACTCTGACCTGTTTTTAAGCACTACTGATTGTTGACATGCAGCAAGGGAAATTAAGTTGCATAATTCAAACAGTAATCATTGTTTTCATCCATTTTTTTTTAATGATCTCCAGTTCTCATTTGCAAACAATTAACACCAGGCTGATTGCCGCCATACACATTTGTGTTTCAATAGCTCAGCGGTCGCCTCTTTGCCAGCTGTCATATTTCCATGGCTTAATAACAGCAGGTAGCATCAGTGGGAGCCTGTGGGTTATAAGGCATAAAGGTGAATATGTTCTGATCTCACCATAACAGGACCTGGAGGGGACATCAGAGCTTTACAAACATCGCCACTGATAGCATGCTGCTAGCAGTTAACACACAAATTGAGAATGTGCCTCGAGACACAACACAACAATGGACATGTCTCTGTTCAAGACCTTGTCTCAGGGCATGATGGGCGAACAGCATGTTTATGGCACCTTAGAGCACTTTAGCGACAGCTTCCTGCAATACCAAAACCCCCCTTCATGACAATGACATCATAACATGTCTGAGAGTGAGCAAGCAAGAGAGAGAGGGAGAGAGAGCAATTCGCATTCACACGACCAAGTGTCATCTTTACAAGAGAAAAGTGATCTAACAGAGGGAGCACAAGGGTTAGAGGGGGGAAGCAAGTCTCAATGTGATTATCATTGGAAAAAAAGAAGAGAAGACAATGGACGTTTAATGCACAAATGCAGGAAAAAGTGATATTTTATTACAGCAAAAAGGCTTTCAAAAATTACTGGAAAAAGCAGGAAAATGTGTCTGCTATGGATGGCACTAAAACCCAGTTTAACAGGGTCATAATTCACTTAGGCCTGATGTGTCCCGTCATTCACACGCTCAAATGTGCTGCCCCGAGCCCTCACTCCATTCTCAGAAAGTACACTTTTGACAAAAAAGCACTTTGTTGCTATTACTGTGGTGTTTGAAAGACGAGTAAAAGCAAAAAATTGGCGCTTCAAATTTCATTTTTTGATGTTCCATTCAATTGATTAGCTTATACAGTGAAAAACGACCATGCTTCCTTTCAAAAATGGAAGGGCCTTTTGTTACATGTACTATGCAATGCAACATAATTAGATAACAGGGGCTACATTAAAGATGATTTATGCCAAAGATTATATCCATGGAGACTTCAAGCTAAACTTTTATAACTTCATAAAAGGAACATAAATTTTTTTGGATAGCATTGATTTATATTAATTGAGATTAGAATATAAGAAAAACTAGATGATTTTTAAGATAAATAATCTGTAATGGATTTTTTTCCCCGAAAATTTAACTACACACAATTATTTAATTTTGAATAAAATACTTACGTAAAATATATCTTAAAAATAATGAGCATTAAATGACTGAATACACAAGGTATATTATTTAAAATACAGTTTAAATAAATGCAGTGAAATGGAAATAATTCTCACATATTCTCACAAAAAGTAAAACCTTAAATTTTTTAAAATGTATGGTATTATTAGAATTATTATTAAAAATTTTATATCAATACTGATCAGGCAGCATTCAGAAAACAAATTAACCAATTCTACATAACAACTATAGACACTAGTGTCTTACGTCTCCATGTACAAATTTGTGAAACGCTCAATAATAGCTGACACGGTGTCAGGATCAGTGTGTATTGCTCAGTGGCCCGGCTTAACTTTAGCATTAGCATGCACCCTGCAGTGCTTGAACACAGATCACCCGAGCGTAGCGGGAGGATCATTAACCTTAATTACCCCTTTAATCCACTCCCGGCTTTGCAGAGTAAACAGCCAGGCCCATTAGGCTGGATGACTGTCAGCCTGCAGGGCCCCATGACTCCTCTGGCATTGAGCTCTGCCTTTAGGGGATATTCACCATTCAACCCTCAGATTCTCTCTCTCTCTTTCTCTCGCTCTCTCTGATTTCAGTAGCAACACCTCCCTCTCTTTTCTCCCGCACTTACTGATATAAGACAGGAGGAGAGCTGACACACTCACTGGCATCCCTGATGCTTTTGTTTGTTGTCTTTCTCCCCCTCTTTCATGTACCCAGATGGTTCATTTTGAAAAAACTGGTTACTGATTCCACCCCTACACACTTATTCGGAGTGCTTTTTGTTACTTCTGCCCTGCAGGCATCCCCACTCATTCTCACTCAGTAGCCCTCCCCCCTTTTTTCTTTGCTCCCATATTTGAAACAATGTTCTTTAAGGAAAAAACAGCTTCCAGGAGCTGTTTCTGCACCTTCAGCACCTTCCCTATTTGCATTTTTGATTAGTCTTGAGATTTAATAAGGTATCAAAAGCTGATTTGAATGGTACTATAGGCAAATATGTTGGACACAATTATTTTTAGACATTAAGTACCTTGTAGGACACTATCAGTGCTAAAATCTTAGTCCAGACATTTACATTTCTGATTAATGACAAGGAAGACGAATATGTGCTGGCATGTAGCAGCAATGATGCATGGTTTCTCTCGGCTTCACTGGTGTTAATCAAAGCACACATCCGAGGGTCTTATGTGCAAGTAATCTACATTCTTTCGGCCTCTCATACATAATTTTCCCCCCCTCACCTTCCTTCAGGGCTACCTATCACGAATTTCCACCCAAACCCGTTCGCATGTAGAATGTGCCATGGTTGGTAACATTCGCTTTAAGTATGAAAAAGGGAGCAATAATGCCAGGGGTGAAATGTTGGTTTTCACTGGACATAGTCCAAGGCTATTTGTCTTGACTCTGGCAAAACTCCAGAACGTTATTAAAGTTTTCCTTTCCTGTGCTCTCTCTGGAGTGAAATGTGGGCGCTGAACCAAAATCTGGCTAAGCGAAGATGCGAGACATTTTGGGGCCTGTGCTGCAGTGTTCAGCAGCTTAGAACCAAGGATAACTTTGGGGAAGTTCAGCTATTACAAGGTCTTAGGTGATCAATAGAGGCTTAAAAGTGTCCATAATTATTACTTTAACCCATTTTTTTAGTGAATCACTGATATATCAAAGGATTACTGATACGAGAAATAGTGAGTGTTAATGTTTCACAGCTTTACCTAGAGACCATAAGTAAATAACATTGTCTAGGAAATAAACCTTTCCTTTTATAATGAATATTCGCAAAGGATTCTCCAGGCATTGTTCATTGTTTTCCTCTAAATTTAGACTCAGAGAAAATTGAATTCATCAAACCATGTGCATATTTAATTTTGAATAATGGGGAATATGAAAATAGATTTGCCACTGGCCATGTAATTCCAAAGCAATATTCTCTTCTGACTTTGTGAATCTGTGCAGGCTGTAAAGTCTTTAGTGGAACTCGGGACTAAGGTAAAACCAGATAATGTGTAATCGCCACAATCTTTCACCAAGCTAACTCAAATGTAACAGTGGGACTGTCCCAAAATCCTTTGCTATATTTATCCTATAAGTTCAATACAAGCTGAACTGTTTTCATCTCTCTCCAGGTCATCTGTCCCTCTTGATCATTAAGAGTAGTCCCGGCTAACCCAACTTCCCAGATGAGAAGCTTTGCTCCCCGTGGCACCATCGGTCGCACTAAAAGCGGTCTGGCCTCTTTAAACAACCGGGAAACATTAGCCCTCACCGCTACTGCCTGGGCCAGCCTCTAATGGATCGCTCTCATTTCATCAACCCACTGACATTTAATGAATATATATTTTATCTCTGCTAGGCCCCGTTATCGGAATGCCCAATATGTTCCGAGAAAGAGTCACCCTGGGAGTGTTTGGGCTGGACCAGAAGATCCTCCGGCATGGCACCTGCACACCAATCTCAGGCCTCCCCTTCCCTTCCCCGCCTTCCTCATGTCCTCCTTTCCTCCTCCTCCTGGCCTTCAATATCACATGCAGATTAATAATTCATGGGCAGTTATTAGGGCCGGTTCAATAGGAGCTGTGCTGATGGAGGGCTGTGCAGAGTGAGCGTGCCCGCAGGGAGGGAGAGTGTTGTTGTGTCAGCCCCCATCTGCCAGAATGCAATAAGGAGAACAATGGAGGCCTTGATTCCCACCAGCAGGCCTATAATCTTTAAATGGCTATTAGCAGAAGAGTGCAACCAGTCAATAACCGACAAAATCCTTTTAAAAGCTGCTCTCTCTCTCTCTCTCTCTCTCTCTCTCTCTCTCTCTCTCTCTCTCTTTCTCTCTGTAAATCTCCATGCCACAATCACAATTGTCTCTCACTAGCAATCTCTCCAGCTGCACACAGAGACAGTTTGATGGAAAACTGCTGAGTTGCAAGTATTTGATTGACACCAAATGCAATATAGTACATTACAGGCTATTCTTTACAAATATGAATCTGTCATGTTTATCCACCTGTAAAAACAAGGACACCTAAGAAACAATTCCCGCACTCTCCAGTAGGCCCAATCTCCCCGTCCTTTCCATAGAAAAATACCCAGCCTGAGATGTTTACTCCATTTCATTAACCAGTGAGTCGGGAAATGAATTGAATCACATTACAGTCCCACAATATGATAAATCCCTGTCTCGTATTTATTATGGCCCTGAAATAAGAGCACAGCAGCATGCAAGCATTAGAAGAAGCATATGTAAGGACATAACTGTGACAGCTCTCATTTGCCTTCTCAGGTTTGAGCGAAGGCAGGGAGTCGATCGTCTACCAGAGGATTTTACTGAAGAGGCTTATCATGACTGCAACGCATGAAGCATAAAAATTGCCTTCACTGGGAATGTGGTTCCTTCGCAAAAAATTAATACATTCCTGCAAAACCTCTATGGACAGTAGACACTTAATTGCCGGTATATTAAAAGTGATCATTAGAAAACCACAATTATGCTTACCAGGATGGTGTGCTAATATCATAAACCACATTATATCAATGTAAATATTATTAAATACAATTATTGGCCATTTAGTAAATAGTAGGGAAGATGCAAGATCCTGTAATAGGGGTGGTATTTAAAATGCATAAAGTTTATTATAGTTAAATAATGTAGTGGGAACGATCATTTAAAGCACCCAAATGAGAGTGTCATATTTAAAATGCATGGTCCATCCTGTAAAACCCAGGGGAAATGTGTCACTTAACATTCTCTGGAGATGAATAACAGCGCTTGAGTGCAGAACAGCCAGATTATGTCAGAGACAACCCTTGAAATATTAGGCATCTTGCTTTTACCCAGCATGCCTTCTAAACACCTTAGGCAACATTGTAACCTGATCACACGATCACAACCTGCTGGGTCATAGGTCAATCAAGATGCATCGTTGGTGTGACATGTGGATCGTTTAAAGAAACAGAGCAATCGTACTGTAGGTCTATCAAATCTGTTTAGCTAAGATATTAGTTTTTTTCCATACTTCACATCTTTATGTCTTGCACGCTCACTCTCTCGTTCTCGCTCTTTTTTCCTCTTCATCCATCCCTTCCCCCAACAACTGTAGGGTAATCCATCTTCATTGTCGACATGCACTGTGTTGTGACAGCAAGGATGCTGGGAGAGTCTGGCGGAAGGAAAACAGGTACCTAATACAGACACACACAGACAACCAATCGCTGCACATCACATACCAAAATGTCAGTGAATGAATCAAATAAACGGAGGAATATACAAGGCGGCCAGAGGGGAACCAGTCTCAATCAAGAGAACAAATGCCCAATCCGATTTAATCCTTTTTGAAAAGCAGTGATATTAGAATTCAGACCAGTCAAACCAGTGTTACTCTGTGTTTATTGCTTATCCTGCTATCCAGTTCTCGGTTTATCCAGAGACAGTGAGTGTTACATCTTCTCTGTGCACAATGCTGTCTCCAGGCCGTTATCAGTGATGTGCTGTCAGTGCCCATACAGACGCTCTTCCTCACAACGCAGCTAGTGACTTCCTTTTCCCATTCACTCGGCATGGGCTACAGGCAATCCCATGAGGCTTAGCATCTGTCATCGAGATGGAGTGAAGGTTGAGGGCGATGTCATCAGGAAGTCTGCAGACTAAACAAACTACTCTTGTCTCAGCAATCCTGAGTCTCATCACTCCTCTCGTTATTAACACATGCCAAATGAAACAGAAGCGATTACTATGCGGCTTTTGTAGTACCATTGAAATCAGGCAGCGTCATGCTTATTTCCATTAAAAAACGGGATCAAGAGCCAACCCTAAGTTTTCCGATCAGTCAGACAGGAAAATGTTTGGTCATGTGGTTCACTTAGCTCTTTGGAATGTTACAGAAACTCACAAGTAATCAAAAATGCTTAAAAGAGCTGCTCATCTCTGGCCAACACCACTATGAAGGTCTCTTAGGGAAACTCTGTTGCATGTAGATATCTAAGTTTATGTGCTGTTCTTCCTGCCTGTGAGTGGAGAGAAACAATTGACTTCCAGACAGACATGTAAGCAGTTTGTGTAAGGTAGAGACTTCAAAATCCCCCAGAGATCCTAAAGACGTTTGGATGAATTTGAGAGGTTAGACTTAAGAAAACAGATGCACAATGCTCCAAAGGCGCCCAAACGGCCATCCATCATCTTCTTGAGTCTAGCTTGAGGATTGAGGATGTTCAGAATGGTATGTGTACAGGAAATACATGAGTACATACTTCAGTGTATGAGAGAGTACTTAAAGAAGATTAATAGTGCTGTAAAAGATACACCTTTTTTTTAGTTAGAAAACATAATTTATAAAAAAGAATGCAATCATATTGTGACATCCTTCTGGTCCTTCCACACCACAGATATATTTTAAAGGAAAGTATCTGAAAAGTGTAACTAAAGTATAAGAACAGTAAAATAAATACTATAATATTTTAGTACGCTTTTCAGGTACTTTTCTCTGTGGAAGGTCATGACATAATATACAAATACAACAGTATACACAGATCAGCCATAACAATAAATTATACTATAATTTATATAATACCGTGTCAAATCTTATGTCGCCAAAACAAGTTTGAAGCATCAAGTTATGGACACCGCAATACCTTTGAATATGTTCAGATCCTTTAAGTTCTGTAAGTTCTAATATGGTGCATTCATGAGTCACACTTGTTAGTCCAGCACATCACACAGATGCCTGATCGGCTTGAAATCTAGAGAATTTGGAGGCCAAATCAACACCTTGAACTCTTTGTCATGTTCCTCAAACCATTCCTAAAAGGCTTTTATAGTGCAGTAGGGGGCCTTATCCTGCTGAAAAAAAAAGGCCATAGCCATCAGGAAATATTTGATCTGTAACAATTTAGTAGATGTTACATGTCACCAGGGCTTTTCAGCAGAACATCGCACAGAGCATCACACTGTCTTCGCTGGCATGCCTTCTTCCCATAGTGCATCCTGGTGCCATCTATTGCCAATGTAAGTGAAGCGCATTCACATGAAGTGAAGGAAAATGTAATCCATCAAACCATGCCACCTTCTGGCATTGCTCAAAGGTCCGGTCCTATTGTTCATGTGCCCATATTAAGACCTTTCCGCAGTGTGCGGGTGTCAGCATGCACTGTATCTATGCAGTGCCATGCAAGGTGTGATGCACTGTGGATCCTGACACCTTCTAATCATAACCATGAATAACTTTTTCAGCAGATTATTCTACAGGAGCTCTTCTATTCTACAAGCGAGCCTTTGCTTCCCATGTGGATTAATAAGAGTTGGTTACTGGCTTACTGGTTGTCCTTCCATGGGCTACTTTTGGTAGGTATTAGGGTATTGTACCTTAGGTAGGTATTAGGTATTTTGGGGTGTTCCTGGATAGGGTATTTCTGCATGCCAAAGGACCTGCCAAGTAAGTAATAAAACCTACTGTGTTAGGGAGATAATCCCTGATGGTTAACATCCTAAAAAGTTTATAACATTAGTAAAACAGAACATATAATAGGATTGTTTATTTTTCTTATACTACAGTGAATTGCCAATGATTGCAATTTTTAATTTATCAATAAACAGCACACTGTGCCTATTAGCTTTGTACAGTTATAGTTGACATTTTTAGTTTCTTGATTGAATTACTGTCACAGATTGATTAGAGATGGCTAGTCAATGTAGAATAAAAACAAACTAGATACACATGAACTCAAACTCAATGCTACTCAAACACAACAGACAGAGTGCTAACAGACTCTGTACAAATGTGACTTCAATACAAGTGCTCATTAAAACGAAATGGGAAACAGTCAAGCGGCACGACTGTCACGATCAGGTAGGATGCAGTGGCTGATGGGAATCATATTCCTATGCTCTATTAGACACAATAATGATACTTAAATTATAGAAGCTAACTAGATGTTCCAGTACCAGCTTCACGTTTTTTCTCTTGAAATTAATCAGACAAAAAAAACAAAAAAACAACAACAAAAAAAACACACGTTTTATCACTTCACAGAGAAACCTGATAGTCCACAGTCTTCTATCATGAAGGCAGGGGAAACTTTCCTCACCAGTACTAAGCGCTAAAATTCTTCTCACATGAGCCATCACCTCAATGATTATACAACACTCTTTATTAAATAACAACACATTTTTTAAACCTGGTTATGATTAGCTTAGAATATGCAGAGCACCCATTTTTGCCACAGCAGACCATGTTAATAACATTAAGAAACCTCAGGAAACACATCTTGCAAAACAGAATAAAACAAATCTTCAGCATTGTAATTATTCAGTTAATTATAACTTACATGCATCATTAGAAAAGCAAACAATGAGATGCTGTGTTTCCCTTGTTGATTTAAACTCACAGAAGTCATTCATCTTCAGGTCAGAGTCTCAGCCCTATCATGATCTGACAGCAGTTTCTGACTCTTAAATATATGGACAGAGAAGTATGCTTGCATTTGGAAAGGATAACAAAAACAGCTGAATATGAAAAAAAAAGAAGAAATGATATAATGCTATGAACGGTTTCAGATCATGACAAAGACTAATGATAGTGATAGATCACCTGATAGGCCTTGTAATTAATATAAAGGAGTGTACTACTTTATTTCAGCTTCGTTTAAATATTAAGTAAAGAGAAACAGCAGTACTACCCAAAAGGTATATTACTCTTAAGCTTATATTTACATTTCTATGATGATTATTTTTCCCTGTTGGTTTAGGTAATAGCAGCATTTAGGAAAACCCCATAACTGATTTTTCATTTCAAGTCCAGGTTTCCTCAGGGGTATGAACCCCTATCAGCACGCTAAGAGGAGCTGTATCAGCTTGCCTGACAATTACATTTTTAAGAGATTAATCATCTAAGTGACAAATAATAGTATAAAGCAGGCATGTGGTGGTTGGGAAGCACTGTTCGGGTGGTGATGGATGGTAGGAAGATGAGTAGCAGACTGAGACGCCATCATTTATTCTAAAGAGCTAAGACAGTGAAAACAGTTAAGCAAGGGAGTTAAGTACACGTTGTGAATGTGTCAATCAAACCGAGAAGGATTTGTACACACTAACAAATGGAAGGATCATTTTTGACCCTGACTTAAAGAAACATGATCCTATGTTAACAATGCAAAAATGAAGAGAGTCAAACAATTTCATGCAACCTACATTTACTTTACATGGTGTTATGTTTCAATGTATGTTTCCACATATGCACAAAAAAACATACAAATAGGAAACTTAAAATCTATCGTCAGATATGACAATCAAAAAGGGGTTCAGGCGTGCATGATTAAAGCAACACCGGCTCGGTAGGCTTCGTCTCTTTTAAACCTGTTTTCTTCCAACATCCCCATGCCCTCAGGCGCTTGCAGCGGTTGGGCTCTGGGACGATGCAGTGCACTTTATCATTCTTATGAGCGGGAGTAAGACAGCAACACTGCAGCCGCTCTCCGTACCAGCCTTTAATTCATCATCCTTTATGGAGAGTAATGGCTGTGGGCTGACACAGGGGAACTGGATAGCATGCAGGACGCTGGAGCCACTAGCATACAGCCTGAGCATGAATACAGTGAAAAGAGGCTCCATCAACAACAACAACAACAACAACAACAACAACAAAAAGCATGTTAAATAACAAATCTCCAGATGTTGGATTTGGATAAAATGTTTAACAAATCACCTCTACCTGTTCAAGGAACTGGTTATGAGACCTATTAGGAGGGTGTTCAATATTACTGGTCAAGAACGCTGGGTTATTTTACACAGAGGAAATGATGAGAGTCAACTCTGCCCCTAAGAGGTCAGAAGTCATATATAAGTCATGACGCACACTAAAGCTTTATCACACTCCTCCTACCCTTAAATGCTATTAAAACCAACATGTTTGAATAATAGATAGGAGGAAATGCTTATGCAAGTAAGTAGCTTCTGTCACAGATATGGTAACGCACCCTACTTAGGAACTTCATAAGAAACATGCATCATAACAAGCTAGCAGAGGTGACAGAAGTACACAAACTCAATACTCCAGTTAAAGTACAAGGACTTGCCTAAGAATGTACTGCACTACAAGTAGAAGTAACACTTTAATTAGTTTTTTAAGAACAAGTACTAAGTACAAGTACTAAAATGGAATTTAAGTATTAAAGTACTGAATATCAATCTGACCGAGTACTGATAAAAGGTACTTAGCGTTTTAAACACAATGGAAGTTGGTGCTTTTGGTAACATGAATATGCAAGTTTAGTAGAGATTTGTTTTCTGCAGAATTCTAGAATGTTTTTATTGCTTTCTTTCTTTTCTTTCTTTCTTTTTTTTTTTTTTTAACCAGAAAATAAGTATAAACTAATAATAAATAAATAAATGTACAATTCATTGGCTGTGTTCAGATGTTTCACAAGTTCATAAACCTTGTAGGCATAAAAAAAAATGTTTAGGCCAATATGATAAAAGTACATATAACTAAAGTTATATTACTTATATTATTTATTTGACTGGCTTGTTTAGCATTATTAGACAAATTACAGAACTTTCAGCATTGGTGAGTTTTATGGATAAAGAAGAAACCACCTTACAATAATGCAAGTAGGCACTCTGCTATGCTTGTAGTTTTATTTCGAGGGAGCTGTGGTTTTTCAAATGCAA
The DNA here is from genome assembly GCA_030068275.1 of Clarias platycephalus. Classification (NCBI taxonomy): domain Eukaryota; kingdom Metazoa; phylum Chordata; class Actinopteri; order Siluriformes; family Clariidae; genus Clarias; species Clarias platycephalus. The sequence goes on along the minus strand of JAQQZT010000002.1, from coordinate 19,383,539 downwards.
AAAGTAAATTGTTGATTAACTTTGCTAAAAACAAAAGGATTCGGCTTCTACATCCAGTGCTGTAGTTTCTTGGCAAGTTTTCGAAAATATATAAATAAATAAATAAACCAAGAAAAATGTGCATTTTTACAAAGACAGGAAAAAATAACTAAGAGATTATTAAGTTGTTAAAACAATGGAAAGGAACGCCTATGACGCAATGACTTATTGATAGTGACAAAATTGGACATTTATTAAACAAATGCCATTGGACATTAATTAAATCTGTCATTTATTAAACCTACCATTACTTTGGTATGTTACCCAGCTAGTCTGGATCATTGCTACCCTGTATAATGTAAGTATCCTATTAAATTAAACATAGGCATACTGCAAGCATACACAATACAATAAGAGTAGATGACACACTTCACAAAGTTTACAACTTTTGCTCTTATGTTAGCTAGTTAGCTAGATCACTTCTAAGGTTACCCTAACAAGTACATCTGTTCCAGATGCTTGAAAATGAGCCAGAAGAATCTGCAACCCAGAAACCAAGTGCCCATTGTCGCTCAGATACGTGTAACCGTTAAGCTCTTCGGTGCGCTAACCAATCTGCGCATTTCTGTAAACTAGGATTGGGTAATTATTTTGTTCCTGTCCTTCCCAAGTATGAAAGGTTAGTTCATGCTGTGGTGAGAGTGACAACATGAATTCTTATGTTTAGATTATAAAATCAGTGCACTTACGTGTGATTGTCTGAAAAGTCCTGAATCTCTATTAAAATGTAGGGAGTAAAAGAACAGGTGTTTATAAAAAAAAAATGTCGTGAGTAGAAGTAAAAAGTGTCACATATAAAAAATCTCAACTAAGATATACAAAATAAATGTAAGTACAGTGACAGGTATCTGTATTTGAACTTTTCTCCAAAAACTATGAGCATAAACATTATCCAAAGAAGCTATTTTAAAAGCCTCCATCACCCAGTGGATTATGTTTAAACCTTTTTTATTGATTTGATTTACGCTTCTTAAATTAATTGGATTGATCTTTCACAGAATTTGATTCAAAAACTTTTTTAATGGATTTTTAATTTTATTTAATGCCTGCTTTTTCTTGAAAATTGTTAGAAAATTGTTATTAAATCACCTACAGTTAGATGAGAATAAGATGTAGAAAATACCATCTGTTGCTTTGGTCTTTGGTCTGGAAACTCAACCATATACCCCCTCATCCTGTCACTTAAGCAAACAGATCTGACCCTCTCCCTTCTCTCCTTCTGGCACTTTCTGCTTCTTCAAAGTTCGGCAAATCGATCGGTAACTTTGACGCCTTGACTCTGGCTTGGGGCCAGAAATGATAAGCGCTCATGGGGGACGTGAGAGCTAAGTGCTAAATCAATGGTTCCCCGTCTCTGATGTGGATAGCATTACGAAGAGGAGCCAGTGGCCAGAGGTGGAGATGATGATTCTCTTGGGGCGTCTTTAAAAGACACACTGGATGCTCCATTTTTTGAGCAATCATCCACATGATCAATCATGTCTTTCTTCTGGAAATCTTCTTCTGTTCTTTCTCCTGCCTTCCACTTTATTTTACAATGAAGTTATTAACCGGTTATGGTGTGATGCAAGCTGCAGTCCTGGCTTAAAAAGTAAGGATAAGAGACACTCTGGATAAGAGTGTCTGTCAAATGACTAAATGTAAATAATGTAACAAGGCAATTGAAATAAAGGCCCCTGGAATGCCATGCCAAGTTTGATCTATTAAGTGTGTGTTTGTTGATTCTTTTAGGGTTTATAAAAAATTCATATTTTCAGGTTCCCAAAATGTAAACATTCTCTCAGACGGTAAGCAAAACCACCAGAGAATCATTATGGACTATAAATGTTTCAAACAACAAATATCTTGGTAATTACTGTATTTTGGGGAAAACCTTGCTAAGCAGTAGTAAGCAGAATCTCGGTATTTAATCATGTTGCCGTTTTATGACTTTGCAGTTAGTATAAGATATTAGCATCAAATAGATACCAGGTAGTAGATAAACATTTTAATTACTGATGGCATAGCATTTTTTTATTACAGATTTGTTGGACCAATCATTTGCTTGAGTCCCACTCATTTGAACATACCAACACATTTGAGATAGATAGAGAGAGAGAGAGAGGGAGGGCATTATAAGATATTGATATATTCTGGAATAACACATATCCAATTTCCTAGCTCTAAAAAGGACTATTGTTGGTTGTGTTTATGCTAGAGGTTGTCAAAAATCAGTTTTGCCAGAATAGATCATTCATTATTGAATCAACATACCTATTCCCTTCTAATAATAAAAAATTATTCACTTATTCATTTTACAAAATGATTGATCCAGTCTGATTTGTCCTCACTGAACACTGAGATATGGCTTTCTTGCATAATGCTGCTGTTGAAGAATCTGCCAATCCTGTATACTTATAACACTAAAGTAGGGGCTAAAGGGGAGCTGTTATAAAAGAGCTAAACTGAGGGGCTGCTGTCTGCGTTGCCATGTGTGAGTGATTGAGAGTATGTCCACAGCTGCTTGACATCTTGTTGATGTCTTTGTACCTCACTGTACATATACTGTATTTCTTGTCAGCCTGGTGTGCTGCTATACAAAGGATAATTTTTCAAATGCTATAAAAAAGCATCTGACAGTAAATTTGTAACACAATATAGCTTTGATTAGAAGACTGTTACTCCAAATTCTCAAAATACATTTGACTGAATTAAAGCATTTTTTTTTTTAAGTCACAGCAATCTTGAATTCTCAAATCTATTGAAGGTGTTGATTCTTCTTCTTTTTTAGACAAATTACGTGTTTAGATTAAAGTGCTTGGGTTGGAAACAGAGTTGCTTTTCATACCTTAAACTGTCTAGAAACATGACCAACTGACTCCAACTCCCAGAATACCCAGCATCATACAGATATCTCTGCCAAGGACATTTACAGCTAACCACCACAGCTAACAGAAACTGACATATTTAGACTGTATAAAAAAAATAATAAAAAAAAACAATTATAAAAGAGAAACTGGACGAACCCTCTGTGTTGTCACTGAAGAAGATTTTTTAAGAAATGTAGAAGCTCTGGTTGTCGACATCTTGACAGGAGTTGACTCTGCCTAAGCTGCCCAGGTAATCCATAAATGGGAAAATTGGTAGAGTGAACGGAGCCTGGATGTTGGTTTAACATGGCTGTTTGCCACAAGTTAGCTACGCAAGCTGTAGCTTAGGTCAAATGATAAACTGATTAATGTCATGACTAGTCGTGACTTAGTGTTTATTCATACGCTACACGTTGTCCTGTGTTACTCCTACTCCTACAGATTTTGTGGTAAGTTAAATTACAGTACAACAATTCCAGTTGTTATACCTTAAAGTGATACCCTTAGCTAACCTTTATTATTATTATTATTATTATTATTATTATTATTATTATTGTACCAGGCCGCAAACAAGTTTATATCATTTGTAAACTTAGACATTACATGGGGCTCTATGAATGTTGACTCACATTTAAAGCCAGCATATTTAGGATGACACTTTTTGCATTGGAAATGGCAGTAGAGTTGAGAACTACAGTAGAGTATGTTGCACATGCTCAGTGTGGTACCCAATGACCCATGAAAATGGACTCGGTATTCAACAGCAAAAAGAATTAGGAGGTCAATATTGTAATATATATATATATATATTATTAAAATATTTACTTTTCTACTGTCTATCTATCTATCTATCTATCTATCTATTTATCTATCTATCTATCTATCTATCTATCTATCTATCTATCTATCTATCTATCT
>JAQQZT010000002.1:19363344-19374835 GCA_030068275.1 Clarias platycephalus | reverse complement strand
CACACACACACACACACACACACACACACACACACACACACACACACACACACACACACACACACACACACTTAAGTGCAAATGATGTGCACTCACACAAATACACACACACTTACACATACACGAAGCATGTTATTTTTCTTCCATCATTGTCATTATCAATCTGTTAAGTATTTCAGATGAAAGTATTATAGCAAAGTCTTAAAACTGATTCTCATCACTACAAGCAGCAATACAAAGTATTAAAATGATTTCCATCATATGAATATCACCCACACATTAGCCCCAGTGTGTTTTTCTTCAGTCATTTCCTCTCTCCTGTACTGCTGCGCAGGCCTCGGTGCTCCTTCGCATTACAGTTTTATAATATCATCATGTCATTTCAATTGCTTTAATGAGAACAGTAATTGGAGGAGCCCCTTGTAGCATACTGCTTTATTTCCCTATTGCGATGTAACAATTACATATGATTTGAATTTTTTTTTTCTTCCAGTTAAATTATGAAGAATCATCAGAGGAGACGAATGACAGAGATTGCAGCCGTGAAAGCGTTGCCTTGTGACTCCTATGAGCCATTAAATTTCTGACGAACCAACAGAACTAATAGTGCAAACGTTTCCCATGATGCACTGCTTCCAGCAGCTCTTAATATTATGGTGGTCTAATTAGTTGGTGCTAAAGCACCGGACTCCCAGCATGCTCTTCAGGACAGTATTGAGACATGGATCATGTTTGCTGCCACTGCTGAATGGATCTACTGGGGCAACTGAGACTCCTTTTTATGTCTGACAAGCTTTATTGCAGCAATCTTTGTGAAATTTAAAGTAATTTGGCATTGTTTTTACTCACCGTTAAGTATTGAATTATTATAGTTTACACTTTGATGAACTGCTTTACAGATTATGAGTGTAACAGCAACCGGCAATCAACCCCCCAATCCCCCCCCCCAAATAAAAAAGACATTATATTGCATCTACAGTATTTACCCAAAATAAATTGATGAATTACTATTGGGTTTTCTATTTTCATAAATTTCACTGTTTCATAAATTCACTTGGGAAGGGCATGAGTTTAAAAAAAAAATAAAAGTACATGTATATCTTTCATATAAACAGTATTCTTGTTCTTTCAGATAGGTATTCATATTACTGTAGTAGCTCCTCTGCGTTTTACATTTGTTTCATTCAAATTCATTTTGTCGGACCTATCAGGTGACCAGAGGGAAAATATGCAGGCACCCTTGTAATTTTCTCTGCATGAATTTACATATACCAAAGTAATGAGAAAACAACACAAAGAAGGGTAAAAGTTTCCTCTGTAACGTTATTAGAACTTTTGATGAAACCACCTCTCGCTCAACGTGGTTCCCTCTAATTAAAAGCCTTTCGGCTTTGTTGTAGCATTTCAGAGAACATCTCGCAGATGAAGAAAAAGAACTGAAACAGAATAACTAAAATGTCTTTATGTTAGACAGTGAAGTGAGTAAGCAAATCACTGGAGTGCGTTCGTGGTTAAGTCTTAAGCTTCACATCCGTCATATTCAATATGGTGAGAGACAGGGACAGCATTTACTTTTCTGAGATTTCTTAGCACTTTTTGGTGCGCTGTTAGTAAGTTCATGATGCAACTACATGTCATGATGGCTTTTTTGGACTCCAGATAATTCCCGCTATAGTGGATTTTGCGAAAAGGCTGTAAATAATTAAGTAATATTCAATGAGATAACAGCCACCCAATCAGTGGTGGACAGTATATGAAGAGCTAGTATACTATTTGCACAAGTGTCATTTTAAACTTTATAGTACTACCATTAACTAGTACTAACCATTCATAGTAAATACCTTTACTACCATTAACTAGCCCAGGGATGGCCAGCTCTGGTCTTTGGATCAGTCGCTGGAAGATAACATAACATAACATAACATAACATAACATAACATAACATAACATAACATAACATAACATAACATAACATAACATCACATCTTAGATAAGGTGCAGTTGAGGAAGACAAAATCAAGTGGTAACTTCCAGCTTCTTATTGATTGAACACACCTGATCTAGATACTCAAAAGTGAGTACTGCAGGAAGAACTGGAAAACATTCAGTGCTATGGCTCCCGCGGACCAGTGTTGGCTATTGTTGATATTAATATTTTTGAGCTGCTACTCCTCCTAGGCCCCTTGCAGCTCTGTTGAACCTGTGCAATGCTCTTTTAAACAGACTTTTGATCCATAGTGTAGATGTAGTGTCAATCATGGTTGTAAAATAAATGGGGAGATCTCACCATGGCAGTACATGTGCTCCAGTACTGGTACACACAACCAGTACATGTGCTGGTTAGTTCCCCTCAAGTTGAGTTTAGGCACGACACCTTTGGGATCGAAATAAGGAACTCATCAGGGAAATAATAAGATAATCCCAGTGGTAACATTGTAAAACACATCCTCTATTTCACATTTATAAACATAGATGCACAATGAGAGTTATATTATGCTAATTGGCATGTATCAGACAGTCATGACCGTCACAAAAACTGGAATAGTCAAAGAGAAAGAATTCAAAGTCACATTTCAATCAAAGCTCACAAGCATTGTGAGCCCATATAAAAATAAACGTCATGGCCAGATTGCAATTTGGAAACCTTTTATTCCAAAAGCTAAAAGACTACTTGCCATTAAGAATGAAATCTGGACTGTGTGTAATGGACCAAAAGTAATAATGTCAGTTATCATTATGTTTCCCGCATGTAGACAGATTTGTAGGAATGTAAGAGATGCCTTCAAGTCATAGTGCTGCCTTCGGCAAGTGGGAACCCCACAATGGTTTGAATGGCCATCTCAGTGAAATCATTAAGCCCAGCCATTGCTTTGCACAGAAAAAAGATGCACCCTATGGTGCAAACAAGCATCTCTGAAGATGTTTTAATATTCCAAAACAATTATGCCACCACATAAAATGGCATGAAACTATTTGCCTCCTGATTCCCTTTATTTGCATATACTGGTCATACCAAATGGTTTTCGATCCTCACACAAAATGAATTATAAAACAAGGAGAAGATAATACAGTTCATAAATAATCTTTTAATTTCTTGAAGGAAAAATGTTATGTAATGCCTGTATCACTAGTGTGAAAACATAATAGCCCCTAAGCTTCCAATAACTGGAGTTCAGTCTTCCACATCACTCTGGAGGAATTTTATAACTTTTATATTCTTTTCCATATTGCTTTAATTGAGCCACATTGGAGGGCTTCGGAGCAAAACTACCTGTTTAAGGTTCTGCCACAGCATCTCAGTGGGGTTCAAGTAAGGAGCTTTTTCTAGGTCACTTCAAAACCATACTTTTGTTTCTTTTAAGCTATTCGGAAGTTGACTTGCTCTTGTGTTTCTCATTGGGTTACGCATGACGCAGTTGCACTGGAGCTACAGATCACAGACCAATGATTGAGCATTGTCATTCAGGATCTTTGGGTGAGGAAAGGAATTTATGGTTCTGTAAATTATGTCAAATAACCCAATCCCTGCAGCAGCAAAGTGTCCCCACACAATTCTCCACTGCCGCCTCAGTGTTGGACTGTGTTATGATACACATGATATATATATAGGTTATTTAAAAAAAAAAATTCAATCTCTACTGTATTTTTGGCATAATGGCATAGTGCGCTGCATATTGAAATGTTTCAGTCTATTTTACATGTCTGGAGAATCTAGAATCTATTTAAGTGATGGTTAACAGTAATCAGGACTGGGTGGATCTATATTAATTGAGATCCTTTATTAATTTAATTGGTTAATTGAGTAACTAAGACAATGATTTTTGCATAAGGTGGCAGTTGGTGTTGGATAACATTTTTCCCGCCAATAAATAAAATGATCATTTAAAACCTTTTACTCAGGTTGTTTTTGTATTATATATTTTCTATGATAAACAAATATGAAACAAGTACGTGTGGTAAATATGCAAAAATACAGGACCAGAAACCAGGATACTTTTCATACTGAATCAGGATATTTATTTAACTTTTTTCCAAGAGAGGTTTCATAAACATGGACATCAGGTGTCTTTTCTGGTCTTTCTTTTAATTAAAAGATTTAAGTGTTGTCAATCCAGATTAAAAATGAAAATGAATTTAAAAATAAAGTAAATACACTTATGGAATTTTTAAAAGTATGGTCAACATCCCACTACAAACATACAAACCCAATGTTTCAGAACCAGGAATAAGCTGGTTCTGTCCATCTCCTGCAAATGATACCATTTGCACTTGCCATGCAGTGGGAACTTTTCCTGAAGTGATTTTATTCAAAAGGGCCCTGAACAAAGTTTAGAGACATTTTTACCTGATGGTTGAAGAACATGAATTGTTACTCAATGAAATACCAGAGACCTGAGATAAAGAACAGTCCTTGTTTAATGACTTAGTGAACTTTTTTACAGTCACTCTAGACTAGGACACTCTAAACCTAGGATACTAATCACTCTAAAACTAGGACATCCTGTATCTTGTTTATGGTATAGTCAGAATTTTTTTTAAAACGCAAGAGAAATAAGGAATTCTGGCTGTGGGTAGAATAATGTCAGCAGTAACCTATAAAATGAGTATTATAATTACTAAATATACAAACTATAGCACAATGGTGAGAGATTAATAAGATTAAAATGGGCATTCACTGGTAGCTGATTTTTATGCCTTTCTTTATAAGTTACTGTATACAATTCCATATGAGCAGTTCAACATCTGGTTTTACATAATGAATAATGATTGGCATGTTCTGTACACTCTCCAAAATGCAAGTGGGGCATAACTTACAACTGCTACTGCTGACAGAAGAGACACCTGCTTAAATATCTTTACTTATTCTACAGAATTCCAGCAAAACTTGCAACACCTTGACTGACAAGATTTGGTTTTATGCACCGTTGCATGCTATAATAAAACATCAAATGTAAGGGCTACACAGCTCCATACACCTTTAACTTTCTGTGGGATCAGAGCTGATGGTGTAGCTTACACTTCCCCCTGCAAATCAAACCTTCAGCAACCATGCCCCACTTGGTTTAGATCTTTATGGTTGCCTATTTTTCCTGCTTCTAAAACATTGACTTCAAGAACTGGCTGTTTACTTGCTCCCTAAAATATCCCACATCTTGGCAGGTGCCATTGAGATAAGCAATTCACTATAAGCTGCTATTAAAGTCACATACATTTTCCATATACAGTGATTGCAATTATTGCATTGGCTGCCATAATTCCGTTTGCACTATGTGTAGGGTTTTGTTATTTTTGTCAGTTTTTGATCTGGTGGTCAATGCACATTTCTAGCACTTAATCATGTAGCCTGATTTAACACATCTTATGTGTTAGGAAGTAAATAAATAGCCTAGAAATGAACCAAAAAATTTGTTTCTGAAAATGGAAAATGACCTGATATACACATATTATATTCTACCAAGAGGAACAGTAGCACAGAGTCTGGCTTTTAAAATGAACACTGTAGGGTAATCAGAGTTTTAAGGTGGTGTTGGATTGGTAACATGCAAAAAAAAAAAAAAAAAAAAAACTTTAATCAATCTCTCCCTTTTGTTCACTCACTTATTTGAGAAGTCATATGTGTGTTGAAATTAAAGCTAGCCTACAAAAGGGCAGGTGGTTCTTGAGTTTACTATGAAATGTGATTGTGCTGGTGCTCCTCATTGGAAATGCTAGATTTATTCCAGACATGGACAAAGGAAAAATATTTTATTATACATTATAGAACACTACAACAGAAAAGTATGTGTCCAAATTAAATGCAGGTTTAAATTGTGAAAATATACAATATTTTTATGTTTTTTTAAGGCTGGATTTATAGTTTATTCTAATGACCAAAACCAAAATGGCTGCCATTTATATCTTGTGTTCATGTGGTGCACTGGTCATGCAAGTTCAGTATAACTAATGTGACATAATGCAATACCAGGCATTGATGTTTGGAACGCAAAACAGCTTAACACAATAATCACATAATAATATTTTTGTCTTTAATTGTTTTTGTTCTTAGCCTTAGCCGTTGGCATTGTGGTTAACAAAAATGAATCCCAGAATAGTTCATAAGTGTTTTGGCTTTGACATGCCTTCTAGCGAATATTAATTTGAATCCCTCAAATGTACTGTACATAATGATGACAAATTATTCAACAAACTATAAACCTTGCCATTTTTTACAACATGAATCAATCATTGCAACATTTTCATCACCTACGTGACAAGTCAAGACAGTTTTTAGCACCTGAGGTGCAAGTTTCTTCATTACAATTCCTCAGAAACACAGCTTCATACTGCAAGTCACCATATACAGTAAGTACAGGTCAGAAAGGCAATTTTTTCCCTATTTTCTCCAAGTTTTGTTATGTCTCATTTTCTTCTTATCCTTTGTTTTCATATTTCTATACACACTACTCAAAGTATGAGCTGATGTTTGGAGTGTTTTGGTAATTTATGAAAAATAAAGAATGGAATATTCAATGTACATAAGTATTAAGTCCCATCACTTAGTACTTAGTTACTCAAGTCTGCTTGTGAATGATGCTACAAATTTGGCACACCTTTTTCTGAACGTTTCTTCCTTTCATCTTGGCTTAATTGTTCAAGCTGAACCAAGTTTGATGGACACAACCATTTTCAAGTCTCTCCAGAGTTGCTCACATTTCTGTCACTTAATGTAGCTTGATTTAGCTTATCATTGGTGTTAGTGGGCAAATAGATAGAGAAAACAATTGAACATTTTCCAGGCTTCCAAAAATAGAAAGCGACCTGATATATGCCGTTAAGATTCTGCCAAGAGCAACAGTAGCAACACGGTCTGGCCTTTGAAATGATGAATGTAGTAGGGTAATTTTAGGGTAAATTATGGGTGGTGTCTCCCAGTCCCAATTGCAGAAAAGCCCACAACATGATGGTGAAATGTTGATCTGGTGAGATGGTTTTAATAGAGTGATGGGGCATGCTTGATTTCCTGTTTCCAAATAGTTCCATTTATTGTGGAGTATTTTGCTTCTCATGGACTTAGAATCCTTCAGATGCTTTTTGGCAAACTCCCAACAGGCTGTCATGTCCCTTTTAGTGAGGAATGGGTTCTGTCTAGTCACTCTACCATAGATGCCTGACTGGTGGTGTGCTTCAGTGATGGTTGTCTTTCTTGTAAGGCTTTCCCATCCTTACAAGGAAACTCAGGATCTTATTTGTAGTGATCCTTGGGTTCTTGGTTATCTATCTGACCAAGGTCCTACATCCCTGACGACTCGGTTTGGCTGGCCAACCAGATGTAGAAAGACTTCTGGTTGTTCCAGACCTCTTCGGGTAAGAACAAGGGATGCCACCCTGCTCTCGGGCGCTTAACTTTTATTGTATCCTTCCCCAGATCTGTGTCTTGACACAATCATGTTTCTCAGGTCTAACGATAACTTTCTTGACCTAATGGCTCTGTTTTCACTCTGGCATGCACCATCTACAGTGAGACCCTATCTAGTGTGTGCCTTTCTCAATTATTTAGTTGGGTACTCTAGTCAAGTTGTAAAAGGATCTCAAGGATGACTTATATAAATAGGATGCACCAGAATACTTACTGTACATAAATTGAATATTTTAGTCTTTACTGTTAACAAATAAAACACTCCAAGTACCTGTTTTATTTTTGTTAGTGTGGAGTATTGTGTGTAGAATGAGGAGGTAAAAAAAATCAATTCAAGGTTTGTATCAATTCAAATAAGATAAATGAGACACATAACAAAATGTGGAAAACTTGAAAGGATCAGAAAAAATTCTGTCAGCACTCTATATCCCATGATACATCCGGATTCATAGAGTGCTTACAACTGGGTTCTCTGATTAATCATTCATAGAAGTGTATTTTTAGTGCTGAACTAGCCTTATACCCAAACTTAAAGACCTCTTAAACCATATGCTTTATCTGCATCTGCCCCAATTGCCCTCTGTTGTGCTGTGCTGGGGTTTCAGCTGCCCTGTAAATGATGCTACAGTGGGACAAAGCTGTACTGCTTTCTGAAAACATCCCTGTACTAATGGACAACAGGGAGTGTAAACCTTCTCTTCTTCACCAATGTTTGGTCAAGTTACAGTACCATAGCAGATATCCCCCTGGCAGATGGTCCACAGTTTCTCCATTAAAACCTCTCTCTCTCTCTCTCTCTCTCTCTCTCTCTCTCTCTCTCTCTCTCTCTCTCTCTCGCCCTTGAGAGGACAGACTCTAGAGTATCTATAACCCAAGGCCTGGGGACGTAAGCCTCAGAAGATTATGAGGCCGTGCCACCTTAATTGCTGCACTCATGCTAGTCAAAGTGGCCAGCCCCAACAGCCCAGTCAACTGCATTATTCATGCCGGAGACAAGGGTAGCACTTACAGGCAACAGAAACAATCCACAGTGCTGGGTGATGTCACAGCATGGTCGGCACCAGCCAGACGGGCCTGGATCTTGGTTCTGGGTGTTGTGTGCTTATACGTGTGTGCATGTGTGTGCATGCATGTATTTGTGTGTGTGTGTGTGTGTGTGTGTGTGTGTGTGTGTGTGTGGTGGGTGTATTTGAGTAGGGAGAGGATCAGCTCATCCATCATAGCCACTTATGAGCCATAGGATCCGCTGAGTGCGAGAGCTAAATCGCGTTAGCTCCTGCTGCACATACCTGCTGCCTCATTAGGTCAACCGTGCTGCACGCAAGCTTGCAGTGCATCCTGTGGCTGCAGTTTGGAATTATAGTGCTATATTTACACTTGCTCATGAAGAACACATGAAAATCAGTAAGGTATTTTCACTAACGCTGCAGCTGCTGTAGAAAAATTAGCTACTAGCTTGAAGGTTTTTTTTTTTAAAATTATTTATTTATTATTTTTCTTTTTAATATTTCTGTATCCCTGCCAAAAGCTCTCAGAAGACTAAAGAGTCATCATTCAAACTCCACTGACAACGTAGTCTGGATCTGACTGAAGAGTTTCTCTAACCGTAAAAGTGGTGATTAAATATCAGGACGTCACTGTAAGAGGAGAAGGCAAAACACATCTCTGACAGGCACTGCCACAACACTAAGCCACAGCTCAACCTCTTGAAAATGCATTTCGGGTTGTGGAGAATAGCTTAATGCTATTGGAGCGCTGTCACTTTGGCTGCAGACTGACGAGATGAAGTGTTTAGCACTCTGGCCGAGGTGTTTCATTTCTGACAGCTGAACCACAATCAAAACCCCAGCATGTGCAAGATGACGGACAGCTTTTAATGAACAGAGCCTAACAGATGAGTGGAGCAGAAAGAGAAAGAGAGAAAGAGAGAGAGAAAGAGCGGGAGGGAGGGAGGGAGTGCGAGAAAAGGTGTGCGAGAGTGCATGATATGTGCTTTGTCACAACAAAAATAAATCTTTTTTCTCATATTGAGAAGCGGATGGCACTTTCTAGTTAAGGATAATAAAAAGATGAATTGGAGCGGCATCTTTAAACAGTAGCCTGACACATACAGTATATAACGTATTAACATTAGTGACTAATCTGTATCGCTGTATCTGCAATTTTAGAGTAGCTTCCATTCACACTAGAAAATTTACCAAAGCTTATCCAATAACAACACTGCATATACATTTGCCTATGCAATTCTGAAACTGAAGGGGGGGAAAAGTGTGCCTCTATCTGTATCTGTGCATATGCGTTTGTGTGTCTGTTATGAGGCTGTGCTTAGATGTAGAAAAACTGCAGCTGCAGCAGTATCACATTTCAGACAAATTAGAGCAAATCTGCTTCCAAAGACTATAGCATTAAATCAACGTCATTACTCCATTTCAGTCAGCTGCTCCCTTTTACCCAACATGATACCACAGTCCGAGCACAGAATGCCCACGCAGGTGACCAAACACACCGATATAACTCCACACTTCTACAAATATATTGAGCTACCAGCATGACTTAATCAACCTGAGGAAAATCAAATATACTTTGATTTTAGCCATGGCTTCTTTCATCTTCGAGTCCTCTATGGAAATCCTCTCATCTACCCACCATTTTTTCCCCCTCCATATCTGGGTTATTACCTGGGATTAATGAAACAGGAAAGAGCATTGTAATCATCAGGAATGTTCTTTTAAAACGTGATACTTTAAATATCCTCAAAGATGGTGCAGGTAATCTAGCTGAACCTTAGAAAACAGCTGAAGATTCAAGGGCGATATAACTACAGCGCAGTGACTGAGAGCCAGCACGGTGAAACAGAGCCATGGTGGTAGTATTTAGGTGTTTGCAAAAACCTCGCTTAGTCTCATCCGTGTAAGCTGGAAAACAGCAGTGTATTTGATGAGTGTAGTCTCATCTATCAGCCAAGCTTTGATGGTGGATGAGGGTTACTCACATCCTGTGAGCCGATCTGCAGATGAGTATCGAGCCATTTCCCAAGTAACTAATGAGGGAAGAACAAAGATTCTCACTTTAGTGGAACTGCAGCACGCCGGTCATGTCTCACTTGAAATGACTTTGAATTCATTATTGCTTAATGGTTTGGAGTGAGCATGATGAGGGTGAAACCTGACTAAGCCTGTAAAGGTAGTCTTCGAATCCTGGGAATAGGTGACCCCCGGAACAATATCCCTCATAGAATGACTATGGCAAGTGATTGCCTGCTTTTAAGAAGAGACATCTAATCCTCCATGTTTATAAATAATATTGCTAAAGTAAAAAAAAAAAAAAAAAAAAAAAAAGATAAAGATAAAAAAACTTCTTACAGGTTACACCAGTTAAAATAGGGTTAAAAACTATGGTCACAACAACAGGTAGTTTTAAATCACTGTCAAATATGAAAGCATGTTTACATTTGTGTAAGTGGCTCATCTTAACTGCTTACATGACCCTGTATGTGAGTCACTTAGTGTAAATGCTGATTTCTAACATGACATTTATTCGCTTGGCAAAGGATTTAATCCAAAGCAACCTGAAATTTAGATTGGATACCATAGAGCTGAACAGGTTTATTTGTAGCTCCCGCAGTCTTCTGTTCACCTTAGTTAGTACCTAATAATGTACAGCCTGAATTCATCCATTCATCTTCAGTAACCACATTATTCCAGAAGTGAGGATATATCCTGGGGACACAGTGTGCACAGTAGCCCAGATCATTGGAATTTAGGGTAGCCAATACATCTTCAATGAGCAACGGACTCAGACATAAGGAGAACAGGAGTGTGAACAAGGGAAACTCCACACAGAGTTCAGTTTTGAACCTGGGACCCTGGAGCTTTGAGGCCATACTATTAAAAACAATGCTTCCACCCATACAGTTTGCAAGTACCTTTGTTGTTTTGAACAACTGAACCCTTAGACACGTTCAGTTAACATATAGGACGAAGGTGAGCTTTATCACTGAGACACATATACTCAGCAAAAAAAGAAACGCCCCTTTTTCAGGACTGTGTATTTCAACAATAATGTTGTAAAAACCCAAATAACTTTACAGATCTT
>JAQQZT010000002.1:19331384-19353701 GCA_030068275.1 Clarias platycephalus | reverse complement strand
CACACACACACACACACACACACACACACACACACACACACACACACACACACACACACACACACACACAGAGTATGTGTTTGAGAGAGATAAATGTGACAAAATGGCGTAAAAAAGAGTGACACAAAACAACACAAAGACTTTGCCCACATTTTATTCTTTAAAAGCATAAAACGTCGGGCTGAAGGATTTAATAAAAAGTAATTGGCGTTGCTGATGATAACTGTTGATATCAGTTTCATTCAATGCAAATAACTTTAATTAAAAACTCAACAGAGACCATATGAACAACCTACCTGTAAGATTTTCTGTATCCTGCATAATGCAATATTACTTGACAACAAGTGTAACATCAGTAATTGAAGTGATGCTTCATCTTCTCTTCTTCTTCTAGTATTAATTACTATGTTAGTTACTTATTGTAAATATCTCATTAATATTATAATAAATCTACCTAATGTAATAAATATAGATAAAATAATAATAATAATAATAATAATAGCAGAGGGAAAATTACTTATAATATTAGAATTTATCGCCATGCTATTTAGTTAAATTTAAATTTATATTATATTATTATACTTAGATTAGACAGCATTAAATCAAGTTATACAACTATTACTACAACTACTGCTGCTAATTAAAACAAAAAAACAATCATTATAATAATAATAACAATGCTACTACTACTACTACTACTACTAATAATAATAATAAATTATTATTATTATTATTATTATTATTATTATTATTATTAAATTAAATAGCCTTTATAATCTTATTTAATTACTTCAATAATATGAATAAGAATAATACATCTTGAAATTAGTAACATAAGAGAAGTCCAGAGAGAAGAATAAAGTAACCCAGTCACTGTAATAGAACTGAATGTAACGGTAAGATGAGGTGGGGGCTCGGTTTGTATCAGGCCTGCAGCTGCGAGAGCTTTCCTTTCAGCTCCACGTGTCGAGACCGAACTGAACTGAACCAAGCTGGCAGGTGTTTCCGCCTACGTCACTGCAATAGCTATTAGACTGTTATTCTTTCAATGCACACTTTAAATATTTGCCAAGTGGAACGATTGCAGCTTTTATGTACCGTTCTAATCGGCATTTGTCGGTGTAGCTTTCCCCTCAGACCTATAGAAGCTGATCCCTGTGGCAATATGGCAGTTATGTGCAAATCACAGAAAGCTGACTGAAATGGACCAGGCGAGAGGGCGGCAGGTCACTGAATGACGACAGGAAAGACCGTGACAAATTCTCATTGTCTTTGCCTTGCTCACTTTATTACTGAGAGAGAGAAGCGTCACGGCCCGGGGCCAACGATTCATCACTGCTCCGTGCACACTCCTGCAGGGCCAAGATGGAGCCTACGGGCCACCAGTTCTGTGCTTTGTATCTGGCTTTTGTAGCTGCGATCAAGGTTTGATTATGTGTGTGTTTACAGGCCAGTAGTGTAAATGTATGAACAAACAAGACATAGGGGCGGGCAATATAAACAGAAAAGCTTTCATTCACTGAGAAGTAGGCCTATAATACATTACATAAAAAAATGTATGGTTGACTTTTTTACGCAAACTACACACATCTATCATATGAAGAATGAGAAATAATTATTTGACTGTCTATTGTCTGCTTTGCTGCATAAACAGGGCAGTAATTAGGGTGATTTTAAAATGGACTGTTCTGTGCACATAGCCTAATGAAATGAAACAAGTTAGGTAGGCGCGAATTGTCAGTTTCAATAATGCGAGCACTTCTTAGTATTCAAAATAATGGCAACATAAACGAATTAGTAGATAACATTTGCCTCCCCGAGAAAAAAAAAAGGATTGTATTTAGCATCGAGTGATGTCGAAAACATCTGAAGAACGCGGTGCACGGTTGTCCTGAAATTAAATTCAAGTCAATAACAGAGCAAGAGAGAAACACAATTAAAATAGCAGCGCGCTTCTTTTCGGCACATTTCATTTAGTTGGATAATAATTGCGTTAAAGCGTAACATTCAGACGGCAAATGGCTGCTGAAGTAGTGTAGTAATTGTAAAGGGAATTAGGTCTACAATTTCACAGTCTTATGTGTACACGTAAGCAACAAATCTTTATATACACAGTATATATAAACATATCATAGTTGATTTGAAAATGCATGACATTATGAAGACTGATATATTAATTACCTATACACCTTCATGATGCAATATGTAGCACTGACCTTCATCCATCCATTCATAGCAGCCTCTCAAGACGCTCAATACTGGAACAAGAACTTCATCACATTGGACACTGTGAAAAACACCCACAAGGCGAAAGATGTGTTTAAAGCCTATTAATAGGCTATAAGATCCCACTGCAGACACAATACGCAATATGTAGTATTACAACGTCACGTGGTTAAATACTGACCTGCATTATTTTGTTGGGAAAAAAGTAAACTTTATTTTTTAATTATACGGATTTCAACGAATTTCAGAAACAGATAGTCACACATAGCCTTCATCCGAAATTAATCAGCACACATCGTTATAAAGAGCCAAACTTAGCCTTTGTCTTGTTAAAAGCCGTCCCTTAAATGCCTCCTCATGCTGTCTTACTGAGGAACCAGCATGTTCTTTTCCTATTGAGACACACAGGAACGCTGCTTATTGATACAGCCTCGAATTCACAAAATTGATTTTTATTCTTCCCCCTAGCCAGTTTGTACGGCAGAGAAATATTTTTATTCGTGCGAAAGCTGAAATAAGTGCGTAATAAAACGATGATATATTAAATTCGTTTCCCCCGTGTTGAGGTTTTATTATGCGTCATTTTTCATTTTTATTGAATTGAAAGCGGCGAATCCTCCGTGTTGCTTGAGGCGCAGAAAGGTTAAATTATTTGTGCCAATCAGGCAAGCCTGAGTATCACTGAAGGCAAGTGAGGCTGCTCTATAGCTTTACACCCCATAGGCGATTACATATATCAGTAGAATTTGATTTCATTTGATATAAAAGTCGCCTGTCATACCTAAATATTTCCACGTAGCCTATATTACCGAATCATTATACAAATTATTTTCATCGCATGTCAGATTTCACAAAATGTTTTTTTTCCTCGCTCAGATTTATTAGATGAGTGATTCTTATTTATAGAGACCATATACGGGGTTCTTTAAAAGGTTAGGAAACTGTTGTTGTACAGCGTTCTATACAGTAAACGAGTTTTGTAATTCTCCATACGACCTCACATTTCCCCAGAATGATAACCAAAAACCCAGGGTTTTACAGTCTGACAATATTAAAGGCAAGTGAAAGCTATATTGGCTGGTAATCTGTCATTTTCGACTACTTCAGTTCAGTGCTCGATTGAGAACACTGAAGTAAAGAGCGCATAGAAAAGAGGAGCGGCTCCTTTAAGAGCGGCGAGCAGGCAGCGCATCTCAGTGTCCGTCCACAAGTCCAGCCAATAAGGAGGAACGTGACAGAGTTTTGGCCAGAAGGGGTGTCTCACCTGCAGAAAATCCCTTCAAGAGGAACAGGCCATTTTCAGCTTTCTACAATTAATACACATACGTATCAGATAGTTATCTATTCACTTTAGATAATCATGAAGTGCTGAAGTTGCGTTTGCCAAAGCCATGCGTTTTTTCTTCTGTACCGGTGTCTGAGTAGTTTCTGTTCACGGAAACTTATCAACTCGTCACAAGGAATTAACGCTTAGTAAGGATATTTTTTTCGGCGTATTCTTTTTTTCATCGTTTTGAAAATGATTCAGACGAAATGCAAGAAGTTGGTGGATAATTTAAACTGAAAGTCTTGTCCAGGGTGTCTGACAGATACCATGGAGTCGCTGTGATTTTTTTTCTTCTTTAAGCTACAGGCCACGCAGTTTCTTTCAACGAATGGCTGCTGTACACCTTTTTAGAGTTGCGAACATTTTCAGGGAACACATTTGCTAAAAAAAAAAAATACTAATAAACAACGCTTTAAACATTGGGGATTACGACCAGAAGCGGAGGAATATACATCCAGCCTGCGATCGCCGAGGCTTCTGACCGAAACCGTGAAGATGGAGCACACGGGCATCGAGGAGGTGAACCAAACGCACCAGCAGCACGAACCCATCAGCTTCGGTATCGACCAGATCCTCAACAACACAGAGCAGCCGAGCAGCTGCATGGTGCCCAGCCGCGCAGGCGACGCGGACTACCAGCTCGCGCCCAACGTGTACACAAACGGGTATGGGGGTGTGTACAGTCCGGCATGTTCCATGGCACCCGGCCTGGCAGGCTCATACAACGTAAATATGAACATGAACGTAAGCATGAACATGAACGTGAATGTCAGCTCGGGAAACGCAGGGGGTGTGATCCGTGTACCAGCTCACAGGCCCATGCCCGCTGCACCTCACCCGCCTCCCGCTGCACATCCGTCGGGTATCACGGCCGGCTTGCCCACCATGCCCACCATGGGCAACCCGTCCACCTTCACCTTTCCTTGGATGGAAAGCAGTAGAAGGTTTGCAAAGGACAGATTAACTGGTAAGGTTTTTTTTTTTTTAATTTTATTTAAGGTTCAATAAGAGCATAATTATTTGAAAACAATAAGCCATCATGTGTCTAGGTCTGTCATATGAGTCTGTAATAATATTACGGGCTTAATGGCACGTTCATATATACAGTATTCGATTTGAATCACGAAAATCACGACTGTAACAAAGTAGAAATTAAATACTTAACTCAAATCCTTATAATAATTTAACTACTATACTAAATCAACAACTACAATAATAATAATAATAATAATAATAATAGTATTAGTACTAGTAGTAGTGGTAGTAGTAAAAAGTTAAATGAATTATATATTACTAGAATACGCTTTTGGTAGTATATTAGAAATGATGATATAGCAGTACTATAATAATAGTAGTAGTAGTAGTAGTAGTAGTAAAAAGTTAAATGAATTATATATTACTAGAATACGCTTTTGGTAGTATATTAGAAATGTTGATATAGCAGTACTATAATAGTAGTAGTAGTAGTAGTAGTAGTAGTAAAAAGTTTAATTAATTATATATTACTATAATACGGTTTTGGTAGTATATTAGTAATGTTGGTATAGCAGTACTCTTTTATTTATTATAATATTTTAATTATTATAACTATTATAACAAGGCCTTTCATTTAAACTAGAGTATAAAACGAGCTTGCTTTAGGGCATTATATGGCTTCCATAAAAAAATACATAAATGACATTTTACATTCAGACAAACTATAGCAGACAAATATATATATAAATATATATAAAAAACACAAATCACAAAGCCTCACTAAATTGTAAATCATTTAAATCTAATGTACAGTACCTAATGTGTTGTAGGTTAGTCTATATAATGTATACATGTTTTGTTATTTTTTTCGTCACATGATTATTTTGAGATTTATTCTTTTGTTAGTGACTGCGTAGGGATAATGGGAGACGCTATAAAAATTATTATGCTTTGCCCAGAGATAGGGCTATGCAAACATCTACGTTCAAATAAAAAGATGCATTTTCTTGCACTTCTGCACGAAAAAATAATAGGAAACAGTATTTTAATTACATTGAGTATAGTTTCAATGGGGAAACGCACATTTACACCATATGGGATATCAAGGCATATATCATCCTTTACACTAGGCCCTCCGTTATTATTATTATTATTATTATTATTATTATTATTATTATTATTATTATTATTATTATTATTATGAACCAGAAATATAACAAGATATTTGGAATGTATGATATGTACAACACAACAATGAATATTGTTTTAATTGTTATAAAACGAAATAAATGTTTCCCAAATAGTTTCCTTGCATAAAGCAACATATTAGCCAACTAGTTAACAGTATATGTTTATTTCTGTTGAAAATCGTTCTATTTCTAAGGCAGACAAAAAAGACAATAAATATTACAAATATACAGGAGACAGATCAGACCGTGCTGTGTATGTGCGCGTGTGTGTTTCCCCACTATGACGTCACTGATTTTAAGTTGAAAATGAAGAACAATATGGATTTCTCCACATCAAATATTCACAGAGCCGCTCTATTCTCATCAATTATTAAAATGAGAGAATGATATGTCAACTGGAAAAGCTCTCTTGTAAATATGCTTATCAATTTTACTCATAGTCACTTTGGGCCACTCGTTTAATATGTTTTATCTTTGCCCAATCTGTGAATGGCTTTTTGAATGGTGTTGCTCAGTGCCGTTGTGTTTTTTACACTGCAGTGAATTGTGGCAGTTGTGGTTATGTTATAGGGATTTGCAGGCTCGGGTCTTCGATATTTTTTATGCGTCATGCGCTTTTGATTGAGATGAACATTGTTCTTATTTAACACAGGAGACCTATGAGCTTTATACGCAGTCTCAACACTTTTATAGGGCTATACATTAGATCAAAACTGTTAAATGTGAAGGATACATTCAAACACCCTCGGTTTTTTCCTTCGTATAGAAAAATCACACAAACTGCAGATATAATATTTAGACAGTTCATATATTGTTTTTGCTTAGTGATTGTTTTACATGACTTTTTCTTTTTGCATATTAATGAATTGTGTGTAAGATTGCAAGAATTTCCGGGCGTACCATCATTAAGAAAATGAGATCACATATTTTTCACAAGTAGATGTCAGTTTACTTTTTCAAACAGTTTCTAAATACATTCCTAACCGAAATTAATTAATTTATTTATTTATTTATGCTTGTATTTAAATGCAGTAGGATATGACTTTCTCCCAGCAGTGTTCCCCATCATCTCAAGTCGCATGTCCGCATTTCACAACAAGTGTCCCACTAGGGCTCGTCGTGCTGCCTGAGACATGATATTCACCGCACCGCATCTCAGGGCTGGGGAGACGATGAAACGCAACACCACGTGTTTTTTGTTGTTAATTGACTCCTTGGCAGTTTGCAAGTTTATTATAGCGCAGAAATACATAAACAGCTCAGTCAATAAAAATAGGTGGTCACACTAAAAAGACCAAGCCAGAGTATTATTATTATTATTGTTATTATTAAATAATAATAATAATAATAATAATAATAATAATAATAATAATAATAGTAGTAGTAGTAGTAGTAGTAGTAGTAGTAGTACATGGTACGGTTTTAAAATACAGTTATTCTGAAACAATACGTATAGTGCAACAAACGAAGCCTCCCTTATTGTCCTTATTGCTACTGCTTGTCTCGTGCCTGTATAGGCCTACAGGAGCCACGTTTACCTTATATCCTGATATTTTTTTATAGCATTTTTGCAATAGTGTAGTTTCGGACAACATGCCGCACTACATGAAAGCCAGGACACAGAATAGAGTCAAAACTGTAATTATGCTTATTATTATGATTATGAAGGGAAAATGAAATTGCACGCGATTAGTGCTCTGGCTGAAATCACAATAATAATCACACCAACCCCTAAATGCACTTGATGAAAGCCAGATAGACTTTGCACGGTGCCACTGTCCGGATCTTGAGCGGACGTTTGATTCCAATTATTGAATTTTTATTCGATATTTCTCCAGTCTGGGGAAAATCTGAACGCACATCCTGGTGGGCCTTAGCTGAGCATAAACAGCGATGAATCCCCACGTTGTGTTTCAATATCCCCCCACTGCATCCATTATATGTATATTTATTAGATTGCTACAAAGGTAATATTCGCCACGGGAAAAGGCGGGCGTTGTCGCATGAAGGTGATATCGCGTCCAAGTGATTTTATTACTGTCGGCATATTCTCTGAGGTAAGATTTGATATTTTTTGATGTGCCCACGTTCAATTCTATTACAGCGACATATCATTTAGAATTCCCTCCGCTGTCGAGCTTGCAAAGGGCGCACAGGCTTTGGTTTCCGGCTGACCTGTGTATTTATTTGCTGGCTCATTTGTGACAGGAAAGCCTTTTGTTCACTCCTGGCACTGTGATGAGGAAAAAAACGAGGGACACAATGTTTCAATTGTAATTAAACATTACACGAAGTGGCCTAATATTTTAGTAAACCGACCGTCACATCAAATTGATATATGTTTACAGATTTATTTTTATTTTTATGTCTAAGAGCTATAGTGTTTACTCAACGGTTGCTCCTGATGTATTGTAATTTCAATATTCTGCTCACATATTTTGCGTACATTTATAATTTATATCTGTATCGGATCATCCCTGATCATTCCTCGGCCTAATAAGTCATTACACTCTTATCAAATTGATTATGTCGCGACCTTGACAGGCTGTCAGTCAGACTCAGAGCTGTAATTAAAAGCAATCAGGTTTCATTATGTGCAGAATTGATGTGACTCAGCTTCTGATCACATAACAAGCCTTGGATCTTCTCCTCATTGTTTCTGATTATTAGCACCTTATTACTTCTAAACTTAATCAATGTCTTTAAACAAAAACAGTTTGGTGAAAGAGTATTACCAAACAGTCCTCATACAACAACCGTACAGCGATATAGACACAGTGTAGTCCAGTTTGGATTCAACACCCCGTATTTTCATATGGGGTCAGTGAAGTCTCATGTGTGTAAAATAAAAAAATAAATAAAAAATCTTCCTTCGATTTATGTTTTCAGCATTAGATACTCAAAAATATTTAAGCTGTAAGGTCAGACATAAACCTTAAACCTGACTTAATTTCTTTTTATAACTAAAACAGATCCAGTGTCAGCTCTTGTAGGCTATCATTCTTTCCAATGTGGCCAGTGAGAAGAATGTGAAAAGAGTTCCTGTCTGTCTGCATCAGCGTGTGCAGGAAACTTCTGTTACACACAAGCGTGTCTGAATGCAGAAGATCTTTTTGGTGAAAAGACTTTGCAGAAGCTTAACCCAGTATTAATCCAACACGGGTTCATATGTCACACTGTTAGCAGAAAACCATGCCCAAGGAGCAGAAAACAAGCTCCAATCAGTATCCTTACATCTGTTTATGTCACTTATTTATATGTCTAACCTAATATAAAATCAATGTTCTTTTGTTCTTAGCTGTTACTAAGCAGTTACTGCCAAAAATATTCTCAATATTTTATGTTTTGTGGTCTCAAACTAAAATATTAAAATAAAAAATAATGGCCTCAAACAGTGTGTTTATTAGCTGCCCAATGTGCTTTTGGGAAACTCAGCCATTAACTGGAAAGCTATCTAAATGCTGAATTTCAGCACGTGTACATCTGGCCTTTTAAGGTGAAATTACAAAGCTCATGGACTCTCACCACACCCCCATTGGAGATGATTTGCACCATTAACACACGTCAAAGGGTCTTATAGGGTTCATTTCATGATTAAGATGTCTTACCTTTGTAAAAACAAACATTTCTAATTGAGGAACACTGTTCTAAGGTTCTACATAATTTTTAAAAAAAAGTTTTACATTTTTCTTTAGGATGGTATGTGTAAACACAAACAAATGGAATATACTTTAAATTAATTAATTTTTAATTAATATCTGTACAATTTTTGTCAATTATTTGACACATTTTTGCACTTCTTTAGGTTTTCTGGTAAATAATAATTTAATTGTATTGGAGGAAATGCTGAAATCCATTCAAAAGACTGCATATTGTACACGAAAATGTACTCCGCATTCATTTATTTAGATTATTTACATTTATTTAAATGTATTTCGAATTATTTTTGTGTATTTCAAATTATTTGATTATGACATACATGTATCATTAAATATGTACTTGAAAATATTAATTATTTGTTCCTAAGCGGAAATATTATTTTTTATGAAAGAGAAGATCCACATGAGAGAGAGAGAGAGAGAGAGAGAGAGAGAGAGAGAGAGAGATATTATGTTTAGATGTAGCCAGGTTCATATCAGTTACTTGGTTCTGTCAGTGAGAATGTCTGGGTTTGTGTACATGCTTCACCCCTTAACACAGTGCACTGTTGATAATCTTGAACAGGTTGTTGATAAACACTCAGAAGGACTTGCTGCTGCCTGGGGCTGTCTCATGTCTCTACAGGGATACAGGGCCTGTGAGTCTCACTTGAGGGACACCCAGCCAGGGTTTTTCCCCCACTGTCAAGTTAGCAAAGTAATACAACTTTAGGCCACATGTACATGTTAAACTGATGTGTTTAGTTAAAAGTCCTGCTATACTATGGAAATATCAATTCAAAACAGACATAGGGATCAGGCAAACAAAGTGTTCAAACATCCTGGTGTGAGACCAGGTCACCTGGATGAAATTCACACAAAGTTGTGGTATTTTTATGTTTAATTTTTTTCTAAATAAAATTATTTGGCGTGTTAAACGCACGCACACACACACACACACACACACACACACCGTGGATCTATTTACACTCTTAAAAATCCACACATCCATACGTACAAATATACATAAATACATACATACAAAAACAGAAATGTTAGAATTAAGAAACTTTAAATGAAACGCGATACTATTGGTTGATTTTTTTTGCCTACTGGTATATTTCTATGCTGGCATTTTATGTTAATAATGCTATTTCTGGTGCACACATATCTCTGGTATTTTGAACAATGCGCATTACAGACGATTTTCACACTGCATTTAACGCGGCATATTACTAGCCTAATGTTTTGGATGCTGCACAATAGTGAGGTTTAACACTGCCCATATCTGTTGTTCATGTTTTACAGCTGCTCTCTCTCCGTTCACGGTAACGCGGCGGATCGGTCACCCGTACCAGAACCGCACGCCGCCCAAGCGGAAAAAGCCGCGCACGTCGTTCAGTCGCGTGCAGATCTGCGAGCTGGAGAAGCGCTTTCACCGCCAGAAGTATTTGGCCTCCGCGGAGCGCGCGACACTCGCAAAAGCGCTCAAAATGACGGACGCACAGGTCAAGACCTGGTTCCAGAACCGCAGAACCAAATGGAGGTGCGTAGCTTTTATTCATCCATTCATTCTTTGAAATCAAGACTTTCAGGGCAACTTGGCAACAGTGTCTATTATAAAATAAAATAAAAATCCTACAAAATATAGTAATTAACAAAATGAGAAAACGAGAAAACTTTGCAAATTACGTGCATAAAATATTGGTGCTTAAAACTGTCTGTCGCTACAATGACTACATGTCATGTAAAACGTTTACCAAACACCTGAAGCACTTTAAAAAACAAACAAACAAACAAACAAACTAACTAACTAACTAACTAACTAACTAACTAACTAACTAACAAATGTTATATGGCTACTAAAGCGAATTATATTGCATATGATTATCATATTTTCTTTATTTTCACTTACAGTTCTAGTTTCATCTTTGACATAGACATAATTGTGCAAAAGTTTTTTTTATTGATCAAAATCTATTTTTATTCATTTGGTAAATATTAGAAGTGTATTTTTATCTGCAAAAAGTAGGACATTTTACACTCCAGAACAGGCAGCCCCAGGGCCTAATAGCAGGTTAACTCATTGAAATAGTTTAAAATTCAAAATTACAATACTTTTGACAGCAGACCCACACAAAATTGAAGGTTTTAAAAAAGGTTAGTTCTTTCAGTGATGCTTTTCAGTCGAAAAGAAAACAGCAACATTCTAAAAAAAAAAACACTCTTGAATAGAAACCCAGCAAATATTTATTTAAGCTGTCAAATATTTGCCCATTTAATTCAACTACACTTCGCAGTACTAATCCTGCGTTAGGTATGAATGTAGCACATGTTAGAGCATTCTAACTTAAAGAAGAAACGATAGGATACCAAACACCCAAATACCTCTTTTTGCTGTTTAAACCATAGTACATAAAACAACATGATAAATTATCAATAAAATACTGTATAAATGTTGCTAATAGACTATATATTTAATATAGTATTAAAATAGCAGATGTTACATTATGTTAAAATAGCAGATGCACCTATTAAAGTCTTACTTATCTTATTTATTTTAATTTTAAGTAAACATAAATAAATAATTATGAGTGAACATTAATACATTCAGACAATGCAGACATGGAATGGGATAGAAATCCAACAGAATCTTTTTTTCAGTGATAGACCTACTTATGTAAATAAAATTGTAATTCTGAACATATTGATTTTGTTTCGTGAGACAAATATCTGCATGCATCTCACTATTGGATACAATATTGGAGTTATTGGAGGAAGTGTTAGTCTAAACATGTCCAATGAAGTGGATGTAAAAAAAAAAAAATACTTTAAAGAATCACAAAGTGCAGCTTTAAAATTTAATTTGACATACGAGAAAAGTACTACAGGACACAAATGTTGCCTATTTAATAAGAACAATAAAGAAGCACGGCTTTTAGATTGGAAGCATTTGTTAAAATTTGGGCTCAATCTGACTAATCCCCTGTTGGCTGTAAATGTTGCATTTGTGTTTCTTTTGTACCAAGCTAGACAGCTCTCTTGTCATGAGTGAGATTCATTGGAAAGGGCTTTTTGTGTCTTGTGGTAAAACAACACTTTGGTTTTGCTTAGCTCTGCTAAATGTTTTCCTTTCATTTTCTTTGGACAGCAATTTCCTTGACCAAGCAGAAGTGCTCCAGCTCTTAAAAGCTTACATTGAAACTTGCTTTTTAGTGCATTATGGAGCCCATAGGTCTGAATAATTGAGTGTATGTCCATCCTTTCGCTTTAATCCAATCAACCTGTTGCTGTTGGCTCTTTTAGAACAAATGAGTGTGCAATCTAATTAAGGGCAGCCTGACTTACCTTAGTTTTTTATCAACGAGCTACACTGGGCAGGCAAGCTGCTGCTGAAGCTGATGCATTTATAATGAAGCTGAGTCATGGCCTTTAAAGAATTAAAATAGATTAAAGCCATTTTGATGTGTCAACTCAATAATATATCCATCTCTATTTCATTTAGACATTAGAGGGATCAGTTGTTGGCTACTTAGGATAAATTAGTAGGCCATATAATATGAATCTATCTTACATATAGAGAAACGTGATAACTTTTTTCAGCTTACATGGTATTCGCCATATTACTAAATACTATATTGTAAAATACTTTTTTTATTCAGATGTCTTCAGCAAATATGTGGAATAAACAATACAGTATATTTAAAATATATATGTCCTGTTAAATAACTAAGCTCCACCTCTGCGTCTGTAACTGGCAGTCTGTGCTGCTGAAATATTCGAAAGATAAAGGTAAATTATTTCAATTGCTTTAGTTGCTCGCTTGCACAATTATAAATCTAAGACCTTAAAAATGTATCTATATTTACCAGATAGTCATATCTGGAAAAGAAAATGCTATTTGTTTTTGTTTAGTCTACTGCCATCAAATTCAACAGTTGCTTAATGGAAGCTGCATAGATATTACAGCATTTTAGATCAGCATTTCTTCATAAGCATCTTCGAGCAGGCAGTTTCTAAATTATTTACAGTTTATGAAGAGCGGTTATCTTTGCCTAGACACTATGTATGTCATGTAGTTACCTACTGTATATAGTTTTCCGACATTACCCACTGTCAGAAATATTTCTAATGTTCTCTTAGTCTACTAAAATCAACAGCATGGTTTCAACATGTTCACATCCTTTATGTGTTTGTGTATTTGTATTATATATATATATATTCTTTTTTTTTTTTTTTTAAGTTTTAAAAATGGTTCATGCCCAGTGTCTGTATAACATGTACAAACAGGATTTAAAACAAGCCAGGAAAAGTCAATGACAAATGATCCACTGAAGCAGTTTTCTGGAGACACAGATAAAATTAAATTCTAAAGACAGACATTGTATAAATCCTGCCTTTAAGGAAATCATTATCAGCTAAAATCATCTCCCATCTGATTAAAAAAATTTAAATCAGGATATTGGCCAAGCTTTTTAATGGAAGTTTTATGATAAAATTGTAAATTTGCCCATATTTTATTCAGGATAATTAATAGGCTTTGTTGTTTTAATTAAATCTATTCATCGATACACATACACACACACACACACACACACACACACACACACACGCACGCGCGCGCGCGCGCGCGTATACAGCATCATTCGCTGCTTTTCAGTCGAAATTTTGATAAGTTTATGCAATGTCACACTTTATGCAACATTTACTTCTGTCCAAAGTCACAATAATTTCTCTTGTATAGATGATGGGAGAGTCGAAAGCGGCATAAAGTCTTCTCCAGCACATCCCAAAGATTCTCAATATGGTTAAGGTCTGGACTTGGTCAAGCCATGTGAAAATGATGTCTCATGCTCCTTTGAGCGTCCTGGCATAGTCAGGAGAAAAAATCCTGGCATAGTCATGTTGAATGTAAAAAAAAATCCATAGATGGAAAAACCTAATCATTCATTGTATTCTGGTAGTCAGTTGACCATAATTTTTCTAGGCACCTAACATTGATGAACCTAGAACTGACCAACTGAAGCAACCCCAGATCATAACATTGGTACTAGGCATGATGGGTGCATCACTTCATTCACTCCTCTTTCTACCCTGATGTGCCATCACTCTGAAACAGGGTGAATCTGGACTCATGAGACCATGACCTATTTTTGCAATGCTCCACAGTCCATTCTTCATGCTCCCCAGAAAATTAAAGCCCTTTTTTTTTTGATAAGCCTCACTAATAAGTGGTTTTCTTTAAGCTACACAGTAGTTTAGTCCCAGTGCCTTGAGTTCTCTTCACATTGTGCATGTGGAAATGCTCTTACTTTCACTAGTAAACAAAGCCGTGAACTCTCCAATTGTTTGTTACGGTTTAATTTCACCAAACTTTCACCAAAATTATGTCCAATCATGATCAATTCATCAATCAATCAATCAATCAATCAATCAATCAATCAATCAAAAAAAAAAAAACCCCTAACAAACAAAAAAACAACAATTCTGACCACACTGTTCCCTCGAATATGATGGATAACCACAACCCTTCCAGGTTTTAATAGTGTGCTAGACAATTCTTGACTTTATTTTAGTGGTTTCAGCAATCTCCTTAGTTGTTTTCTTTGCTTTATGCAGACCAATGATTTTACCCTTTTGATACAGAGATACTCGGTCATGAGCACAGGTTGTGTCTTCTGACATGGTTGTTTAAGAACTGAGAAGCTGCTCACTAGGTGGGGTTAAATAACTTGTTGCAGAACCATATTAATCACTGCAGTAATTAAACAAATTTCTTGTCATATTTTCTTAGTCATAATCAGGTGGCTCTTTTTTTTTTTTTGGCCGGGCAGAATATTATCCATATAATATAATAATATATCCTATAATCAATGTATATATACTATACAGTACATGACATGACACAGTGGTACAGTCATGAAAACAAATCAGCACAATAAGGAAATATGGAATTTCATAAATTAAATAAGGAATACTGTACATTACACACAAACTGCAATTATGCCATATTTTTGTTTGTCCTTACAATATATAGCAAATACATTATATAGTATTTGTTAACTGTAACAAAAACAAATAATGTAAATATACTATTTTTTACATCCCTGTTGTTGGATTGTTTACACCACTACCAGTCATTATTGTTGGTTTGTTAACCTTGATTTAACCAGTCAAATTGAAATAAAAATGAATTTGTTTCACTAATAAGTCTGTCCAAGAACAGGACAATAGCACAGTTGATGACAACAGCAACACATTTCTCTAAAAACCTAGTGCAAAGTAATGAAAATATACGAGACATCATGCTGAAATCAAAGCCTTTAATTAGGGTCAGTTAGAATTATCACAGTTTTTGATGTTTTTGATAATGATGCATGCACTGTTTCTAAAATATTTCTTATAGAATTTAGATCTGATTAGTGTTAACTCACATATACACATATAATGTTATTTATTTTCTGATTACATACAAAGAAAACTCTCTTATTTGATAAGCCTACAGAGTTAGCAGTATTTTCTGTAGTGATTCCTATAATAGATTTCTTGTTAAGAGTACTTTTAATACAAGTCAATAGTTTGAACAAACCTATTAATTTAGGGTTAAGTTTGACTATTTTCTTCATTCTATAACAATACTGAAGGCATCAAAAAATACTTTAAATATTTTAGATTCTTCAAGTAGCCACCATTACGATAACATTGTTGATAACAGCGCCACACAATATTGGCAGCCAACAAATGCTCAACATATATGGGAACTCATTCCAGGTGACTAACTCATGAGAGAATCCCAAGAGTGTGCAAAACTGTCATCAAAGCAAAAGGTGGCTACTTTTAAGAATCTAAAATATAAATTTTTTGGGGGTGGGGGGTGGGGGTGGGGATTGGGGTTTCTCTTGATTTGCTCACTCCATAATTTCATGGGTTATTTCATAGTGGTTATTGCCGTTTTTGTCTTTTTTTTTTGTAGAACGTAGAAAATTGTATGAATAAAGTATACGTGTCCAAATTTTTATTATTATTATTTTTTATATTTGTCAAGTAATTAAAAATTTCATAAAAATAAAAATATTTCCCAACATTACTCTTCCAATAAATATTAAACATTACAGAAAGATCTTTCTATGCCAGAAAAGAAAGTAACATATTCCATAATACACCACTTTTCAAACGTAATGAAGGCCGTCAAATGTTAAATTATTAAGCCATCTTGCTCCTCAGTTCTTAACAAATCCCTAGTATATTATACAGTGCTGTTTATTATCGAGCTATTATACAGTAAATGCAAATGTATTGTACCAGTCACTTAAATTTATTGAATGTAATCCATATCTCAGTAAACTGTAAACAATAAATACCAAGGACATTACTGTGCATATTAATTTGTATAATCAGCTTTGGATCAGGTTTATAAAATAAATGTGCTGAGTGGTTTCAAACACTTTTAACAATTTAATGGCGTTTAAGTAAATATTAAGTATTACAAACAGTTTTTTCAGACCTGTACAAATCAAATATGTTCAGACCTGTTCATGTTTGCACATTTGCAACTATCTAAAACCATGAAAACCATGTCACTATTGCCAAATTGCCAAACATCTGAGACAAGCTATATCTAAACATAGGTTTTTGAACATTGTGCTAGAATTTGCATAAAAGTCATCTCTTTGTCTCTGCTCACAGGAGACAAACGGCTGAGGAAAGGGAGGCTGAGAGGCAGCAGGCAAACCGGTTAATGCTGCAGCTCCAGCAGGAGGCTTTCCAGAAGACGCTGAGCCAACCACTCCAGCCCGACCCTCTTTGCCTCCACAACTCGTCTCTGTACGCTCTGCAGAACCTCCAGCCGTGGGCCGAGGACAACAAGGTGACCTCTGTCACCTCTGTCGCATCCGTTGTCTGACCCACACCTCCCTATTTGTATTGGCTAATGAGAAAATAAAGGATTTTATAGCCAGGGTTTAATAGGATTATGGGACACAATTTAGGGAAACATTTTGGGTGGATTTCAGACACATATTCGGACTGGTATCAGGATCCTCAGTTCTAAGCCATAAGTTAAGCATATTTATTTTGTAAAGCTTGAGCAGAGATCTCACTTCATACTGTCCTGCTATTTGTGTTCTCTGCTGTTCATATATGGAAAGAATTGAGTCATTTAAATGCTTTATTTTATATGATGGTGTGGAATCAGCTTCCTCTTTGTAATGAGATAATACTGACTTGGAAGAATTGTGGGGGAGGTCAGTGACAAATGAGTGTGTTGCATTTCTTCATTCCCAAATGGACTGTAATGGAGGTTGAAACCCAACACACTCCTTTTTTTCTGATAAATATTGTTACTCCCACCTGAATCTGGTCATTAGTTCATCGCTTACACTCCGTTTTTACTCCTTTTCCTTCAGCTGCCCGTATAACAGAGGGCGGCATCCTGTTGTCTCTTCCAACCCAAAAGCGTGGATGAATTTCGCCCATCAAGACGGCTGTTTGCCTACGTGCCATCTGGCATCAACGAGGCCGACTCAACCACTGACTCGTTTGTTCTTGTTGTTTTGCTTTGAGCTCCGTAAGATGTATTTGTGATGCATGTTCACCGCGTCTCTTGTGTGTAGACTGGGACTGAAGACCTGGAGTCCTTCTTCACCTGGACTTTGCAAGCAATTACAGAAGTGCTCCCTATGTATTCTTCATGATATGACATTCAAAAGTTGTTTTATATTAAACATGATTGTGACTTCTAAAAAGGCTATCATTTTGAATCACATTTTTTTCACTGTGTCTACCTCTGTGCTTTGCTTAAAACTGATAATGAAAACCAACAGATAATCGTGCCGATAACTGAACCCAACAATACACTTGCTCTGTAATGTTTTCCAGTGTCACTGTCTGTAGCTAGGAGGCTTTGAGTGGGGTTGGTATAAAACCTGATATGGCAAGGTGTTTTGTTGATCGTGACCCGTGTCCTTCCAGTGCATGTGTGTGCTGGTAAGCATGTATTATCATCCAAATTTAAAAAGGAAGAGAAGAGTGAGTCAAAACAAAACATTTCCTCTCAGGATGCCACAGCACAGCGCTATCAGGGTTAATCTCTCCAGGAGGGGTGCAAAGCTCTGCTGTATTCTCTGCACCAAATGAGCCTTCACACTCCACACTACACATGGCTGCCTCTCCCAGGAAATGCTGAAGAAGTAAACTGATTAGAGGAGTGTGTGGTGTGCAGTCCGTGGCCCACAGCAGAGAATCCACAGCAACATAAATCACAGGCTGCTGCTTGGATTGGGAAACAGACTATGTTTAATAGAAATGTCAGCGTTATCTATGTAACATTAGTTCGGCTTTCTGGGACACTCCTTTTCTTAACACTATTTTATCTAGATACAGATTAACATAAAGGTTTGCCTAATTAATAATAATAAAAAAACTGTTTATTTGAAGTTTCTTCTTGTTCTTGATAATGGTTGATACACTATTAAAGAGTATTTCCCTTTAAAGAACTCTTTTAAGACAGTATTATATTTAATATTTAACATTTATATTTTTGGAAATATACAAATGGATTGTCGGTGGAACTGACTTAACATGTCAATTTTTACATCCTAAAAAAGTTGCATATATATATATATATATATATATATATATATATATATATTAATATTTTATATTGTTAATTTGTAAAACCCCAGAATTTTTTTTTATTATTATTTAATGACAAAAAGCTCAAAGCATGTTTTCTTTCACATTTTCATTTCTGGTTACTCCAGTCTTTAATCTACTTTTCACGTCTTAATATTAGATGTCACTAGTGGTCATTTATAGTTATTATATATATATTATATGGCACCCTGTCTAGGGTGTAGCCTTCCTCGTGGTCAAAGTCCTGGGATAGGCTCCAGGCTGACCTTGTACAGGATAAGCGGTATAGAAAATAAATGAATGAACTTTAAGAAAGCAATCCTCAGCCTACTCAACTAAGGGGCAATGACCTTCTCAGTTTAGTGTTTCCAGGACATGAACCTTTGGCAATAAAAATTTGCTTACAAGATTATTCCATCTAAGATCAGGTTTCATATTTCCTTAATTTCCGTCATTATGATTGAAATGTTGAACTCAGCAAAATCCCCAGTGAGGGCTTAACACCTACAGTCCAGCTGGATGCAGATAAACACTGGAGGTGTTAATTTAACAGTTGTAATTTTACTGCGTGTTTGGCATTATTTAAAATTCAATGTCTTGCTAAAGGTATAATGAATTGAATCTGCTAGGAACAAATAACTAAAAATTCGGAAAATTATATATGAAGGGTTAAAAGAATGAAACTCAAAACCTTTAGACATTAAAACGTGAATTAAAGAAGCACATTACCCGGTGTTCAAAGTAATGGTTATGAAAACCAAACGCATCCAAAACCTGTCAGAACATTTTATGCATGAATAAAAATTATATGGTATATAAGATGTAAGATATATGGTTAATAGGTAATTCTAGCTATGTCCTGAACTGTTTGCATATCAACAATTGAATATTCCTTCCTACTGGTACGACACATTAGTTTGCTTGTGCACCTGAAATTTAAAAAAAAAAAATCTGTCTGCCATATATTTGAAGTTGTCTTGCCTAGTTTCGATTCTGTCAGTATGAGCAGACTGCCTGGTGATACCTCTTTGACCCCTATTTCCTGTTCTAGCCCTCAACCACTATTAGCACTCACTGTCTCATAGCTGATGTGACTTGGATCCTTTTACACACACACACACACAAAATCCTTTTTCTCATTGTATTATATGTAGCTACAGGTGTTGTGCACTATACTTTATTCCCCAAAGGTATACTATGTTTTCATACATTACACAATAGTCACAGGCTTCTGCTAAAACAGTCACTGAAAAAAAACAGTCTGAAATTGAAAGTCATGTTTACAGACACTGCAGGAGTTAACATGAGGTGGAACTGGATTTTAAAAAATACGCAATGATAAGCATAGGATCCGGTATCACAACTTCCCATCTATTGTGATATCCAAACATAGTGTTGTCAGAACAGGTAGTTATTTGTTTACAGCCAGTGCTGCCATTTCTATACATACAGTGTAAAAAATTTTAAACAATCACCAGTAATATAATGCTTCTAATCTATTTTTAGGTATTAGATTATTCAGTTTTTAACCTTAGAGTACACATCACCACTATAACATGAAATCAAAGTATTTTAACTGATCTTATTACAGCCTACTGTGCAGTATATAATTATACCTCTAGTGTGATATCCCTTGTGCTCCTTGCTGTACATTGGTTTCATTGTTTGATTGATTAATTTCATAACGTTGAAAGGCAATTAAGAAAGAAGGAAATTAAACGTTCATCACACTGAAAAAAAAAAACTGGCAGGAAACTGACAGCAATTTTCTAGGAGCAGACTAGTAGTTACTATAATTAATATTATCACCATCCGTACAACGTCATTTGTTGAAACATAATGCCACCTTATACTGTATTTTAAATAAGTGTGGTTATATTTTTAAGGATTATACTGTAAATTAGTAATGTATTACTGTGGGAAAAAACACTGCTGCAATTTTAGTTATACTCTTGTTTTATCTATCATTGTCAAGTATACACTACTGTGCATCTTGTATTTATTAGCATGTGGAGGCTGGAGCTTATTTTAGGGAATGTAGGTCACAGGATGGGTTACCAAAATATCACAGGGCACAAGCACTCACACTCACACACCCAATCACATACCGTAGGCAATTTGGAAATGCCACTCAGCCTACAACTCAGGTCTTTGGACTTTGGGAGGAAACCAAATTACCTGGAAGAAACCTACCAAAGAAAATGAGAACATGCAAACTCTACACACACAGATCAGAGTTGAGAAACCCCTGAATACATATACATTACATTACATATAAACAAAAGAAGACTATTTTGTATTACATAATCAAAATATACAATAATTGCTCATGTGAACGGTTATAAAAAAAAAAACAAAAAATGCAACCGTTAAATTGAACACCTATGGATTGATGGGTTAGATAGCTCTCTCCACCACCATCATCTAAACTTTAAATCACAAACACCAATTTGTTTGTATTTGGAAGAATGGTGTTCATCCAACATGTACAGTTCCAGAGACAGGGACAGGGCACATTAAAGCCCTGTGACTTGTTATGGCACAAAATCTTGCTAAAAACAAATTTTGCACATAATCATTTAATATTTAAATAATTTTAGTTAACATTTTGATCTTTTTTTTAATTGTACTGGTAGAAACTTACATACAATTGAGCTGACACAGCTTTGCAGTAAGTAGTGTTCCTGATTCACAGCAGCAATCCCTAGTTTAATCCTAAACTTGGGTTACTGATTGTTTTTCAAATTGTATATTCCCCCTGTGTCTAAGCAGGTTTTCCTGTTGGTTCACCAGTTTCCTCCCACCTTGCATTTCATCCCTACATGTCCCATCAGGTTTTCCTGTCGCTTGTGCAGTTTCCGCCCACTTTGCATTTCATCCCTACATGTCCCATCAGGGGGAGTGCTCCCGTCTCACACATGATGTACCCTGGGTGAATATATTTAAGGGGGATTTAGGTGGACTGATATATGCTGGAAAGACATACACCATATGCACACCTGCACAAATAATTGCACAATGTTATTTGTTCAAACCTGTTCAATATGTTAATCGAAAGAATGCAAAGGTGCATTAGCCAATCATACCACAGCAAACAGGACTACAAGCCAGTCACACCACAGCAGAGAGGTCTAAAAGCCAATCACAACACAGAACACAGCTTCAACAGTTTTACAGGTTTGAATCTGTATTGTGTTCTTGACATGAAACTGTGCAAAGAAGATGGATGCTTCCAACATGTTTTATATGTGCTGTATGTATGTATGTATGTATGTATGTATGTATGTATGTATGTATGTATGTATGTATGTATGTATGTATGTATGTA
>JAQQZT010000002.1:19316567-19327424 GCA_030068275.1 Clarias platycephalus | reverse complement strand
GGTGCAATCTTAGTAGCCACAATATCCTTGCCTGTGAAGCCATTTTTATGCAACGCAATGATGGCTGCACGCGTTTCATTGCAGGTCACTAGCAGCAAATTTTCCAATTTCCAATATTTGTGTCATTCTCAAAACTTTTGGCCACGACTGTATACTCACAGAACCTACACCGATTAGCCTTAACGTTAAAAACCACTTACTGTAGGTTTTGGGGTCACCTTGTGGTTGGGGTGTGGCTCTGCAGTTCCTCTGGGGGTCACATTTGTTTGTTCGGTGTATCCCTTAGGATTGGGATTTGGATCTGAGGAGTTTGGAGGTTGAGTTGGCAGCCTTGGGCTCATTGCCTGCTGGGGCTGTGGTGCACTGGGTGATCTGGTACCTTTCTATTATAGAAAGCATTGACATTTTCCGGTGAGTTGCGTTGACTTTCTGTTTGATTGGACCGGATGGTCTGGCCTTTTGTCCTGACGGGCATGGGTAAGCCTGCCCCTGATCCTTCCACTGGTTTACTCGTATGTAATTGGTGATCAGTGTTGTTCAGTTCACCTGGTGGCGGTGTTGATGTTATTGCTGATTGGGGTGTGTGTGTTAGTATTAAAATACTGTACCAGAATGATTAGATGTGCAGTATCTTGGTTGTGTAATTTAAAATTGTGTTGACAGGTCAAAACACAAAGTGCTTTTCTTTAGTCTGTACAGAACAACTTTCAGCTGATCTAAAATAAATGATGCTTATTCCTATAGTGTGTGTTCTAGGTATGTTGCTTTTGTCAGAGTATTGTTAAATTCTTGAAGGCAGTTGGTTAATTTTTTTTTACCTCATGGATATACAGCAGTAGTGCTTTCTGAAATATAAGTCACAGTTTGATATAAATTAACCTGTTCTATTATTGTTTTTACAGTAGGAATCTGGACAAAAAAAGATTTGTTTAATGTTTATTAAATGTCTCAGGATGTCATTGGTTTGTAGGCTTGTGGCATTGTGCGCAGTGGGCTGTTGCTCTGTTGTGTCCTGTGACTGTCATTATACCATAAAGAAATGGGATATTTATTACAAGCCAACTGTAGCTGCATGTTGCTGATTATTAAATAACTTTTATCTTTAGAAATTGTTTCATTACTAAAGTTGGGATTGAAAATAAATATAAGCACTTATTAGCTGTAATTAAGTTAAGCATATAAGCGGCTTGTAATTAAGCATATAAACTGTGCATTAATGTAGTCTGTTTTGAATAGCAGCAGAAACACTTTGATAATGTATTGTTTGTGCGATTTATATATTTATATTTGTTTAATTTTTTTAAACTTTCATTTAAAGAACTTAAACCTTTTTTCATGTTTTGTGAGAGAAGAAATTCACAGATTTAGTTGTTTGTCAAGCACAGACAGAAAAGTCTGAGAAATGTAATTTTCTCTGATCTACTCAACTCGAAACTTAACAGAGGGAGATTTAACACCAAACTATATAGGCACGGGAAAGCTTGCGAGTGCAAGCTCTACCCAAGTTGAGATGCTTTAGTTTTGTTTAGTGCGCTGAAAACCAAAGAGTGAGTAAAGATCCGCTGGCTTCATGAGCATTGTTCTGTGTATTTAAAACACCTTTCTCATTTAGCAAAATATCGGACAATTCCTCGACAGCATTAATAATGTGTGGTATGACCTAATTTTATGTCATTTTAGTTTGCCATGGATTAACAGGTCTTAACACTGAGTACACAGTGAACTTTGCTCCTTTTAGTTAAGGACAGTTTTTAAGACCATTTAGATAAGCCTTAGTTTCAACATTACCGAGTTAAAAACAGCGTGACTTTTTTATTACCTGTACTAGAACACTTTCCACCCAAAGATGATGATAAAAGTAGCAAAATGGCTAAACCTGGCCAATCTGGCAACACGACTCGCGACTTTACTGCATCATTTTCTAGATTACTGCTCACTTCAAGTACTACGTCATATGTTGTCAGTACAGTGTGTTCATTCTTATCTGTTCCATGCAGAACACTGGGATAAAAGTGATTCATAAAATTTACTAGGCTCACCCTAGTATGATTTCAGTGACTATTTGTATTAGTTGATTGCATTCAGATATGAACCAAACCTCGTAAATCTCAGTAAGACTTATGGAAAGGGGTGCACGTCTGATAAAGGCTATAGACGCTGACAATAAAATTGCACATGACCATGCTGTTGAGTATTTCATATACAGAGAGAAGGAAATGAGAGACAAGCTGTGCTTCATTGTTTTTGTGTTATTGACTTCATGAGCCAGGAAAAGTTAGAGGGTAGTGAGTTTTCCTCTTTGTAGTTGCTCTAATGTGAGTGATGAAAAAAAGTACATTTCTTGGACATTATGTAATATTAGATATGGTCCTAAATAGGAATAAATGTGTTGTTCATCAATACATTAAATGCTGTAACTCCTGATATTTGCTGGAGTACAAGAAGAACAAAACACTTTAAAACATGTTGTGGTTGGAAAATAGTCAATTTCAAGGTGGTATGAGTAACTTCATGTAACTTCATGCCATGCCACATTACACCTTCTTCTTTTTTTTTTTAAATGATCACTCTCTCTTTTTTTGTTCCCCTGAAGTGAGAACATACATTATGTCTTACACTCTTTTAATGTCAAATTGGTTTAAAATGTCATTTAAATAAACCTAAATTACTGTCATTTAAATAAACCTAAATTGCTGTGCAGCTCCTACTTAGGAATTGGGTGAGACTATGGAATGATTTTGGATAATAGTATTCTTTGTCTTTCTGTGTAATGTAATTACACAGCTGTCACGTAAACATTAACCAGAACACACTTGCACGCCCTTAGCTGTTTACGTTTGGTTGCTATGGACACATGTATCCTACCTTTACCTGGAATGTTCATTCAGAATCTTTGGCTGGATTTTGAGATTCCAGAAGTACTCAAGTATGTTTTGAAGAAGAGTTTGTTTAACACTAGGTCCATTTGAAGACTACTGGTATGTAATGTTCAGAATGTCTCAGAGCTTTGGAACTCATCATGTTTGTCAAAATCAAGATTAAATATGAAAGAGGCAGGTGCTTTTACCATCAGGCACTATCGCATTTTTTTCTTTTACTGACATACCCATTTCCAACTATGGTTGGTCTCCAGAACATATCCTGGGATCACCTCTGTAATGAAAGATCATCAACTGAAACAATTATCAGTATATAAATAATGCATGTAAGTATTAGCTGCCTAAACTTCAGCTTGAATAAGTAATAAACAGGTAATAACATGCTAATAATAATAATTCTGAGAATTAAATGTTAATCACCTTTTTATAAATAATATATTTTTTTTCTCCAAATTTTTTTAGCTAAGTTTAGGGGGATTTGAAATCACTCCTCCGTTCACATTCCGTTTGCAGTCTGGTGCCGGACCAGTCTACATCAGTGGGCAACATTTTGTCAGTAAGTTACTCATTTCTCATATCCTATCAGTTTTTATTTAACATTCTTTAATTCTAGTTAAACAATTATGCTAATTGTCTCATTTTACAGTAGGGCTGCATGATTTGATGATTTAAAAAAAAAGGGATTATTTTGATCATTGAGGTTATGATTGCAATTTAAATTGTGATATGTATCTTTTGTTTTATAAATGTACCATTCAAGTATTGGGACAAAAATTGTTTCTGAATATTTGTTTGCCAATGTTCCTTTATTACCTCCAAGATTATATAAAAATGAAACAAATATGTAATATATTGACAAACTACGTAAATTCTCAACTATGGATATATTACCTGCAATAAATTGTAGCCTCGTTCGATTAAATTAATTGTACATCATTAGTTTACACTTTTGTTTTTAAATGCATATCATTACTGTAACATGCATCGTGTAAATTTCCTTTTTGGTTTAGGCATGAAGGAGTCTGATGATGAGGAAGAAGAAGAGGAGAATAACACATCACCTGTAAAGAGACCATCCAACATGGCCTCTGGAAAAGTGCCTCTGGTAAGCAAATACTGACTATCAAATTGCCCATGTCCCAGTTGTAGCCACTTAACAGTCAGCCTGTTTTTATATAAAATCTACACTGCTTGTTCAAGGTTCCTGAGCATGATATATCATATTTAAATTTGCATTATTTTAAATACTTTAAACTATAACCAAGGCATGAGTGTAGATAAATGTTTATTATTAGATGTTTGATTAATTCAGAAACGTTACAAATGACTTGGAATTTATCTGGGCATTCTAGATTTAATTTAATCTGAAAAAAGGTCTAACTTTTGGTCAAGTTGTGATCTGAAAATGCAAAAATGTTTTGCAAGAATTCAACCGTGATCCTTTGGAAAAATTGTTGGATTTCTAATGAACCTCATTGTTGACACTTCCTTTCCCTTCCAGGAGAGTTCATTACAGCTCTGTTTGTGTTAAAATTTTTAAGTATTGCTAGTGGGTTATTTTTAGCCATCTAGCTATTTTATAGCTATTCTCTGATTTATTTTCCTCATTTTGTTTGTGTATTCTTAATCTCTCCCATGTTGATGAATGACTAAGTGAATTTGGCCATTGTGTCACCTCATAATTATATCCATGTGAAACAGGAAGTCATCATGATTGCTTAAGAGTTCTTAATCACTTAAAAACATAATCTAAATGTGAACGTGTTTTAGTTACATTTCATTCAAAGGAATTTCAAAGCATGCAAATAATTATAACATGCGGTGGTGCCAATAATTCCTCAACTAAATGTAGAAATAATTAATATGCCTTTTTTTTTATCCAAGCAGATTAGAATAAAAAGTTTTTTATTCTTAAATACAAAATGCTAAATATTCTCCTGAAATTAGGAATTCAGTATATTGATCCATGTTGTTTATGTTGATTCTGTTTAATGATAGTTAATATTATTTCTTTTTTTTTTTCTCCTTTTTTTTTCAGAAAAAGCTGAAAATGGATTCAGAGGATGATGATGAAGATGAGGAGGATGATAGTGAAGATGAAGATGATGATGATAGTGACGAGTGAGAATTTATGGCTTCATGGATGTAGTATATTTAACATTTTATGTATTGAATAAATAGATGAGGGTGAGAGATCTCTAAATGTTTTAATCTTTTACACAAATTTGTGAGTACTGTATGTGCAGTCAGGTCTGTAAATACGTCTCAGCTGAAATTTCAGGGTATTTGCATCCAAATCAGGCGTAGCAATTACAGCAATTATAGGTGGTTATAGTACGTATTTGTAGTCTTTTTTAAGCGACCAAAAGTATTTAAAAAGTTGCGTTCTATGTTCTATGGCCAGCTGTGTGTTATCCTCTGATTATTTTACTTACAAATAAAATGATGCAAGATCTATCCGTTACTATTAACTACAAAGTCCAAAGAGTGGACTCCAGAAAGCTGTCAAGACATTGTTAAGCTGAAATGTCAACACAAACCTATTAGAGATACAGAAAAAACATTACATCTGGACATATCTAAAGAGAGAGAACACATTTTTGATCTCAGGAATAGCAAAAGATCTGAAAAATAACCTGGAAAATAACTGTAAATAGCTAAATATTCCTTTTCCTTCAGGGACAAGAGATGATTTCAACAATAAATGTGAATGCAGAGGGTATGCCATATTGACGACATAAAAAGCTTGCATTGTTCTGGAATGATATCCCGGGGACAGATAAAACAAAGGTCGACGGGCACCAGCATGGTGGGAAGACAGGATTATGGAAAAGAGTAGGAACTGTGCTTTTTTTTTCAAAGTGTATCCCCTCGCTATATGTTGCGATTATGTATGACATACTTATTGTGTATGGTTACATTATAATAATTGACGAAGTGACTGCTGACAAAAGCAGCAGAGTAAAAGCTGAAACATTTAGTATTATCTTCTCAAATTCAGCCATATGGACAATGATGTAACAGATAAGAATGAAAATAGCCCGAGTTTTTTTTAAGACAAAGAAGTGGGATGTTTTACAATGAACAAGTTATTTACATGACCAGAATATATGGCTGATATGGCAACACCAGAAAAGAAACTCATCATTCAGCTGGTCTTTGCAACCAGGCATTAAAATTGACAAACTGATTTCATTGTTAGGCTGTTACTAAAAAGAAAATTGAGGGAACGAATAATAAAAAAATAAATAAAAATCTCGGTTGCCTGTTTTGGATGAAAATACCCTAACATTGAATAAGAACACCTACACTTTGTCTGTCCCCCCCAACTCCAGTATATCAGCTGACAGATAATAATTTGTCTAACCATGTCCAAATATTTATGGATCTATCTGTTTAAGGATATCTAATTAACTGCATATACATTTGCTAATTTAATCTGATCTGTTTGGTATATTTTAGACATGATGAAGATGAAAAGCCAGTTGCACCAAGCCCAATCAAACCGTCGCTGAAAGTAAGTCTTTTTAAATCAACAGTATTTTAGTTATTGATATTTTAATGTAGATTAAGTCCTTAATTATAAAGTCAGAGGGCACAGTCGAAAGAAATAAATGTGGAAGACACCTTTTACACCAACTAGGCAGAGACGCTCAGTGACTGTATGTCAATAGTGTATACGGTAGAAGATTATGAAAATATAACTGTATATACAAGTTCTGGGATGACAATAGCAATCACCGCATCAAACCAGCATCACCAATCCCTTTACATTTATTTGTGATGCTTTTCCATGCTTGTACCAGGGCTTCTTTAAGTCGTTATTATTGGGTGTTTCCTCCTTCAGGCTCAGGTGAAATACATGCTCTGACTGTAGTTTTTCTTCACACCTCTCTGTGATGCTGGTTTAAAAGTGATGCTGGGGATAAAA
Organism: Clarias platycephalus; assembly: GCA_030068275.1. Classification (NCBI taxonomy): domain Eukaryota; kingdom Metazoa; phylum Chordata; class Actinopteri; order Siluriformes; family Clariidae; genus Clarias; species Clarias platycephalus. The sequence goes on along the minus strand of JAQQZT010000002.1, from coordinate 19,320,614 downwards.
GTAAAAAAAAAAATGAATAAGTGCCACTGAACATGTATTGGGCATAATTTGGATTAATACGATAATCTGGAATGTCCTGGACTCAATGGTGAGCTAAGAACCAGATATTTTGTCACCAGCAGCTGTATTTTTGGTTGACCTGCCAAAAATACGTTTTGATTTGTTGTTTTCGGCATTTGTGAGCACCTCTTGATGCTAGTTAAGCAAATGAATTTTTTGCTCTTCCAGTTTTCAGTTATAATCTAAATAAAATAATAAGAGAAAACGAAAGTTTTTAATTTTTTATACTTTTTCTAATGATTTTAATCATATTTGTGCACTGCTGTTTAGAATAGTGGCTATATGGCTATAAATAGCAAATACATAAACATTACTACACAATAAATAGAACACTTTAAATGGCAGATTTCAATAACCCCCACAAACCCATAAGTCTGATTGGCTGATTCCGATTCATGTGAAACCCTGATTAGAGCCCCTCTAGTTATTCCAATGCTTTTAAAAGAGATGGTTTCGAAGGCCACAGTTTTTCTCGTTGAGACTGTTGGTTTTAAACATGTCCAGCAGGTGACAGTGTGTGCCTTAGATCAGTGAGAAGAGAAAGGGATGATAAAGATCAGCAGAGAAGAGACAACCTCTGTGTCTGAAAATTCGAACTCCCCTCATTTACTATTAACAGAAACCCTGGACTGTCAGTCATGCTAGCTGTTTTTTTTTAGAAACAAAATTGTCATCTGACATTATTATGTTAGCATTTAGGGTGTTACAAAATTACTTGGCAAACTGAAACCAGAAACAATTTTAGCAATTTAAATTGATGTTCTGTATTAAATTTTAATCATTAAAAATATTTTAAACATGTGTATGTGTGTGTAAATTGAATAGTTCTTGCAAGGATTGCAGTATTGTCCCATTGTAAGTGCATTTACAAAACCCATTAAGCGTCATGATGGAACCTGCTCTCATGTAGACCGTCCCAGGAAAGCAAGACCAAAACTTACCTCTGCTGCAGAGGAGAAATCCTTTTAGAGTCACCAGCCTCAAAAATCACCAATTAACAGCACCTCAGCCGTTTTAAAGGCTTTATAGAGTATAAGTAGCAGACGCATGTCAATATCATCTGTTCAGAGGAGACTATTGCATGTTTTGGATGCCATCTAGATAGTAGCGTATACCTGTGTGTGAAATGGAATTGGTTGCCTTGGGTTTCGTCCTGAACTGAGAATTTTAAACTAAAATTCAGGCCTGTCTTTTAGTATAATGTTCGCATACAGCGTATGCTTTCTGTGCTGATTTTATGTACTGCAATTTTTTTCCTCAGACCAAACATATAATTTAAATGAATGTCCAAAATGCCCTCTTAAACCGTTGCTCTTCAAAATCTCTTACCCTGCCCTAACAATATGAGGCCATGCATTTTTTTGCTGAAAGCTTACAAACATTGCCAAATTAAAGTCAATGGTTTCCAAAACGGCCTACTTGATTTAAAATCTGAGTAGATTGAGCTCTGAGCATCGGTATAATTCATTTTTTTCTAATTCTTTGTGTGATAGCCCTGTCACAAGCATTCCAAGATGTTGTTATAGTGGTAAATTTGTTTCAATCCAGTGGCACCTTTGTGATTGTACATGTTACTGAGGTCCCAGGACAGTAATTGTGTACCCAAGTGCATTATACACAAGGGTAAGAGTCATGGTAGGCAGGTCTTTATTGTGGTATTTGGTCCGGATATGCCATCAAAATAATTTTCCATGCAATATACTTTGACCACTCAAACTTTGTACAATATTACAAAATTGTTCCACCCAAATTTGGCAATGGCACCATTTTAAAACACCTGGTAACGAACTCATTCCTCATGTTCATTTGACACAAAACATTTTTATCATATTATGTAATGCTTTATAATTTTTTTAATATGAGATGAAAAAAAAAATGAGTCCAAGTGAACCTTTTGGACAGTCATCAGAGGCATATGTTAGTAGTGATGAACACTTTTGATCCAACCCTTGGACCCATCTGTTTTTGAACTCTTAGCATGCTGTTTGGAGCATAACAACTGTGTACAAGTCCTCTGTAATCTGGCTAAATGCCTACTGGTCAGCCAGACACACGCAGCAGGTATCCGCACTAAATACTGTAAGAGGCCACAAGTCACCCAGCACAGCATGGCATTACTCAACACCCCATTTTCCCCCTTTTTTTCCCTCCAATCTCTCATTTCATGCTCCTTCCATCCCCTCTTCCGTCTTGTCACTAAGTTAAGTCTTTCCTTCAGCACCTGGCTTTTGTGTTTAGACTGTGTTTGGCATGTCTGGAAGTGGGGTTGGGGTTGTCTGTGGACCATGTTTTTTTTTGTGTATATGTGTGCGCGTACATGTGTGTTCCTTCTATGTGTAAATTAGCATGTGGGAGGCGTGGTGTGTGAGCAAGAAAATGGGGTAAAGGAGATATATGTTCAGTAATGTCTGAGAAATAGTTTGTGTGTGTGTGTGTGTGTGTGTGTGTGTGTGTGTGTGTGTGTGTGTGTGTGTGTGAGGAGATCAAAGACTTAGAGTGCATACCTGCTTTGTGAGTGCTGATTCCTGCCCTAAAGGGGGTGTGGGGGGGGTTGGGGTTTGGGTTGACAGCTGAACACTGCTTTCACACACTTATTTAACTCAGTCTTTCTCTCATTCCTTGCTGTCCTGTCATTCCTTAAGTCCTCTCCCTCTCTCTCTTTCTGTCTTACTTTTAGTCTACATCAAGCTTATTTCTGGACGTTTCATACCTGTACACTTTCCCTGTTAACCCCCCAACACCTGACATGTAACCTCACCTTTCTCCTTCTCTTTTTCTCACTGTCTTTGTGTTTGCATCTTTCCCCTCCTCTCACAGCATAGAGTTGAGGAGTGACAGTGTGGTGTAAACCCTTCAGGCCATGACTCGACAGGCAACACACTTCACAAATTGCAAAGCACTTTTATCACTCCTTACTGACAACCTTCCTGAAAAAGATCATAAAAGGGTATTCAATTACACAGATAAAGAATGAGTCAATCAGAACCTCAGGAACCTCAGGGTCTCTGTCACAATGCACTGTTCAACATAATAGACATCCAGGCTGACACTTGGAGGGATTCTTTGTTTCTTTCTGAAACATGTTCTTTTGTTTAAGTCCAGGATAGAAGGGTTGTGATGTGCTGTGTTTCTGCCCAGGCCCCAGAGAAAAAGAAAAGTGCAGCCAAACAGAACGGCTCACCAGGAAAAAAAGATGACAAACCAGGGAAGCCTCAGAGCCAGGTAGGTTTCCCTTAATTGAATAATGCTTTCAACAATCTAAACGATTTTTTATTCTTCATTCAACATGTTTGCAGGTAAGCGTTTATCAGTGTATCTTGTTTAGGCTTTATATTTATTTTTCACAACCAAGTTCTTTATTTCGCTAGGAAATAGCGTTAAAGTCTATAGTCATGCAGTCTCAATAGGAAAGCTGACGCCTTGCACTTTGTTCAGACAAGCCAACATTTTATCAGTTTCAAGTAAAAAAAAAAATTGTTCCCCAATGTCTGTCAGGAATCAGACTAATAAAGATAAAGACGTATGGTCTTTGAACATAATATTGTACAACAGAATTCAGTCTTTAAATGAACACCAGAGCTAAAACTGATTCATCCAGGACGGTGCGGTCCTAGATCAACTGAGCTATTATTAGTATTATTTTTGTGAAAACAGGCTTAAAATACCTTAGCTTGTTTTTAATAATCTTAAAATGGTCTTAGAAAGCGCAAAATAAGACTAGATGCAAATGCAACATGAGCACACATGTCATACAAACAAGCCAAGAGACAAGCAGTATTAAAACATTGAGGTTGCCTAAATAGTGTACCAAAGTGTTACCATAATAATGTATCAGAATGCATTATGTTATAAATTGTCATAAGAACACTCTCAGTGCTAGTTCATTAGAAGTCCAGTTGTGCATGCTCCTATTAACCCTTTCAGGCTCAAATTAAGTTTTTGTTGCTAAAGGACAACCAAGTCCTGCAGTGGTACTTCTGAGTAAAA
>JAQQZT010000002.1:19278640-19310616 GCA_030068275.1 Clarias platycephalus | reverse complement strand
GTGTGTGTGTGTGTGTGTGTGTGTGTGTGTGTGTGTGTGTGTGTGTGTGTGTGTGTGTGTGTGTGTGTTTGTGTGTGCGTGCGCGCGCGCTTGTGTTGTGTGTGTGCATGGGCATTTGTCCTTTAATTTGATACTGTTTGATCTCTGACACAATTTTATACCTTTTGATCTCCGTCATTCTTTAAAGAGAGAAGAAAGGATTTTTTAGAGGTTGCGGTTAACAATGTAGTTTAGTCAAGAATTAAGATAAGATATAAAACTTCTATAATTAATTATCATGCTTTTTCTTTTAATTCACCAATCTCTTGGTTGTAAAAACATGGATCTGTCCATCAGTGAAACCCTGCAATCAGAGTGGATTCCAGGCTGTGCAGCATGTATAGACAGGCCATTACTTGTGTAATGCGCAAGGGTTGTGAATGTTCCATCCTTTACTAGGGATAGACTTTAATTTACAAAAAAGTGATTGCTTTTTGGTAACTGGCTTAGCTCCAAATAGGATCACAAGGGATACCGTAAGAAAATACTGACGTACAACAGCATTAGCCTTTTTTTTTTTTATCTGCGCATTTATCTTTCTTCTTAGTGTCACTGAATCTTTTTGTAATGTAATTATTCTTTTAATGAGGCAGTATCGATTCCTGTTATAAACAGAAAATGTGATCAAACATAGAGTTATGATCAAAGGTTTACACACCTTGGGAGAATTTGCAAGATGTGTACAATTTTTTTTCTTTTTAAAAGAAAACATGAGTGGGAAGTCCAAACTAATTTATTTCATTTTTATAGGACTCAAATTCATATGTAAGGCATAAGAGAATGGGATGATAATAAAGAAAATGAGGAAAAGATCCCGGTTTCAAAAGTTTGCTATTCCTTTAGTTCTTAATACTGTGTATTAACCCATTTAGTATCAATGATGGCATTTAGTCTTTTGTAATAATTGTGCATGAGGTCCTTAATTCTCTCAGGTGGTATAGCTGCCCATTCTTCTTGGCAAAATGTTCCTGTAAATTTTTTGGTTCTCTTGCACAAACTGCATGTTGAAGATCCCCCCAAAGTGGCTTAATGATATTGAGGTTAGGAGACTGCGATGGCCACTCTAGAACCTTCACCTTTGTTTGCTGTAGCCATTGGAGTGTCAGTTTGGCCATGTGCTTTGTATCATTGTCATGTTGGAACATCCAAGAGTATCCCATGCACAGCGTTCGTGCACTAGAATGCAAATTCATCTTGACTTTGGTCATTGATTTTGAATAACTTCACTGTCTACTAGAGCTCAAACTGCCCCAAAATATAAGAGATCCAACACTATGCTTTACAGAGGGGATGGTATACTTTTCATCATACACATAGCTTTTATGGTTGTGACTATAAAATGTAATTTTGGTCTCATCACTCCAAATGATTTCAGAAGTTGTGAGGCTTATCTAGGTGCTGCCTGGCATACTATAAGCGGGCCTTTTTGTGGTATGGGAGCAGTAACAGCTTTCACCTGGCAACTCGACCAGTTGTGTTCAAGTACCTCGTTATTGTGTTCCTTGAACCAACACCACCACTTATTTTTCTAGAGCAGCCTGTATTTCTCTTAAAGTTGTTTGTGACCATGGCTTAATATCAACAGAACCTCTTATTTTTCAACTCTTTAGCAGAGTTTGAACAGTACTGACTGGCATTTTCAAGTGTTGAGATATCGTTTTACATCCTTTTCCTGCTTTATAAAGTTCAACTACCATATTACGCAGGTCCATTGGCAGTTCTTTTGTCTTCCCCATGGTGCAGTATCCAGCCAAGTCAGTGCATCAACTTCCCCTTAATAGCTATTTAAACCTGTGTCAACCTGTGTATTTATAATGCGCTCAAACATTCAAGGATATGTAAACTTTTGATCAGGGTTGTTTGGGTGATTTCAGTTCTCATTAGGTTTTTAAAAAGGAGTCAAACAACTATGTGATATTTAATGACTTCACATGATCACTATAGTTAAATAAAAAAATATATATTGTGCATTTGTATATGCAGTGTTGCAGGTGATTTCATGACAGCTGTATAGCATTAAGTCTAATTTACTGTTGTAATAAAATGAATATCCTCAATGCTTACACAGTGTATATTTAAGTGGTGATCTTGAGGCTTTGTGGAGAAATAACTATACATTAAGAATTTCAGAATATTTATTTGGCATTTAATAACTTGTTCAGTAGTCATGCATTCAGTATTCACTACTGGTGATCTCTGTTTCTCACTCATGTTTCTGTGATTGTGAGCATGTGACCTCTTTCGCACTCTGGGGCATTGGGAAACAAGGATCCCAACACTGAAAAACAACTCCTTTATGTCTTCTCTTGGCATGGAGTCGTCCCTACCCTCTTTGCTGCTGCGCGGTTTGGGCTTGTCCTTTCCTGCTTAGAAGCAATAAAAGGATAATTTGTACCCCACCATATTTGTCAGAAGGTGCTGTCATGTCATTAGTAGAGAATTCTGTATCCTTTTTCGCTTTAATCCAACTCCAGTACCCCTGCTTGGGTTGACTGGTTCATTAGTTAATAGAACTAAATAGAGCCTGGTACTGTTGAGCAGCTTAGATTGATTTTAGTGACTGATTCCTGGCAACAGCACAATGCCAGTCTTTGCCATTGGGGTTTTCTCAACATAAATCAGAAATCAGGTTGTTGAGAATAGGAATGATGAGAGATCAGCACTATTTGGCATTTCTCCTGTGCCAACATTTCAATCACTTATCAAATTTATGTTTTTTTTTCTGTAAAAACTGCTTAACACTATGAATTGTTTTCTACGTAATTTAAACACTTTTCTGTATGTGCATGTGCGACACAAAAACATTACACATGTATGTAGACAGTATGATTGATTAAACATTATGAAAGTAAACCTGCATACACAAGAGAGCTGCACTTAGGACTTTCCTGAGAGCTGCAGACAGATTTAGCTGTTTGTTTATTCACAGGTTGCAATAAAGGGGAAAGACAAGACTGGCGCAGGACCTTCTGGAAAGACTCCCAGCAAGCCCAGCATAAGTGAGGTCAAGAACAGATTAGCAACTGCTGCTAAAGAGGTAAAAAAAAAAAAAAAACTATCATACTTCACCTGTCGCTACATTAACCTGTAATTAAGACAAGTTGTCAATTGCTTCATCTTAAAATGTTTTATTTCCTCTGACGCCTTAATTTTCCCACCTGATGTTTTAGTCAGCATGAACATCAAGCAAAGCAAACATAAAGCATTCTGGAATTGGGTTAAGAAGTGTGTAGTGCTTTATAAATCTGTAAGGATAGTGCTGAACTGTCAAGTTCATTTAAAAAATAAATTTTAAAGAATGATGTGACATGAGAGATTGTGTAAATAATTGGTGAAGTTGTATCCTTTAATGTGACCATAAAGAATCACAACTATGTGTACCAGTGGAGGTACGACCATTTCTACACATACACACATTCAGTATGAAACAACCTCATAGGATTGTGACTAAACAGTCAGGTGGCCATAAGAAAGCCACTTGTTAGTGAGGGTAATAGGAAAAAAGGCTTTTTTTCTTCTTCTTTTTTCTAAAGAGCATAAAGATTGGTCTTTGAAGTAATGAAAATGGGTCATGTGGACTGATGAGTTCAGATTGACCCTGTTCATCAGGGCAAGAAAGGAAGCTCATGAAGTGATGCACCCCTCATGTGTAGTGCCCACTGTACAGGATTTTAAAGGCAGTGTTATGATCTGGGGTTGCTCATTGGGTGCTGTAATCACAACTAAATGCAGTCAGACTAAATATTAGTGACTTTTTTTTTTTTTTAATAGGCAATGTGTTATAACGCATCTCCAGGGTCCGGGTTCGATTCCCGGCCAGGCTCGAGTCCTGTCTTTGTGTGCATGGGGTTTGCATGTTCTCCTCGTGCTTGGTGGGTTTCCTCCGGGTACTCCGGTTTCCTCCCACAGTCCAAAGCTATGCAGGTTAGGCTAATTGGCGTTTCAAAATTGCCTGTAGTTTGAATGGGTGTGTATATGTGTGTGTGCCCTGTGATGGATTGGCACCCTGTCCTGGGTGTACCCTGCCTCGTGCCCTAAGCCTCCTGGGTTAGGCTCCAGGCCCCTGCGACCCTGAATACAGGAGAAAGCAGTATAGAAGATGAGTGAGTGAGTGAGTGAGTGTGTTATAACAAGCTGGATTTATTTGATGATGATGCAGGGATGAGGCATTCTGCAAGATCTTTTTAATTACTGCAATGAGATAGGATTTAACATAAAAAATTGAGACAATTCAGATAGAGAAGTGGATCGTATATGGTCATTCATTGACCATACTGTACTGAATTGAACTTTTACATTATGTTTGTTAGAATCAGTGTCAAACAGAAGCTTTTTATCTGTGAATCTCAGAATATTCTCTTTTGCCAGGTGTTAGGTTCTGATTTGAACTTACTGTAAATGACATAGCTGCTAGGACTGAGCCAGTGTGATCTTCAGATGTTAATAATTCTTTTCATTATCCTGAGACTCAGTGAGTATTTTCTCTCATCTTCATGCTGTTGAGATTGTCTCATCTCATCGGCCAACAGCCAAGTCAGTTCCTCAATCAGCCTATCAACAAGTGATCAGAGCTGACCTCTACACGTTTCATATTGAGATGGGCATTGGTGCCCCTGGCCAAATGAGCTCCAGAGAGGATTAGTGTGATGCTGATGATGATGGCTACACACAGAGAGTCTTGTAATCATGATAATCATCCTCACCATCACCTTGAACCCCCAGAGTCCAGTTGATCAGGTATTGAGTCATGACTGTGAAGTACTGTGCTGATTGTATTGACCAAATCTCGGCCACTATGGAGCATATGAGCATGAGGAAATTATTAGAAAATGTGCTGGCATGCAATTTGACTGTTTTCTTTTTAGATTATCATAACAGTAATAAAGAATGAAGATGTTTGGTTTCAAATAGTGTTAATATACCAGAATGGGTCAATGTAGATATGGATGTTTCAAGTTATTTACTTGAACAGTCACGTAAACTGAATTAGAACCTAGATACGGGAAGAGTGTGACCTTTCAGCACCCTGCAGTTGAGCCTATTCGTCAATAGAATGATGATTTGGCTGAAATTCAGCAAGATCTCCAAGCTCAGTGGAGGAGCGAGGTGCTGAAAATTACACTGTTTAAAAATGTTTTTCTCCGAACAGGGCAAGCCATTTCCAAAAACGGAACAGAAATTTGAGAACTACGCCAAGAACACTTTCAGGATCTCTGATAAACAAGTAAGTATCTCCATCATTATGCCTTCTAGTTAGCCATTTATTGTTTATTATTCTTTTCAACATTGATACTTCCTTGTTGTCCTGTAGAGGTGTGTATTTAAAGAGTAACTCAATTCACTTGAAAAAACAAGTTCGTTCCACTTGAAAGATGAGTAGGCTCTCAAATCCACGAGTACCAGTGCATTAGCATCTTGACTTTTCACAGCATAGGGGCCACATGCTAAAGAGCTTCTGACACGGCCTGTTCCTCCCTCTGTTCGTCCTTCTTGTTGTTTTGGTTCTCCAGAGCTGCTCGCTGCCTGTGGAGTAACTGATGAAATATGCTTAAGACTGCACCTCTCATAGCACAGAGACAAGGGAGCTGCCAAGGCTGACGTCTCTACTTATGATTTACTGGCCCCTCTCTTTCACTCTTTCTCTCTCTCTCTTTCTCACTCGCTCTCTCTTGCTCTCCCCCCCCCCCTGCGTTCTCCATAAAGTGTTTCTTGCGCTGTCTAATGAAGAAACTGGATAAAAGTATGCTCTTGGTACCAGGCAGTTCAGCAGATTCAAGGCCTCACTGACTTGCTTCTAGATTAGAGATAATAAGTATTTGGACAGATTTTTACTTGTAGATGACTGTATTAATCTGTATTAGTCATTACATCATTATCAAGTAGACTAACAGTAAAACACTTTTTTTCCATTAAAAGATTGCTCAGACTGATTCCAAAACCGCATACATGTTATTCGTGCATCTTTGTATTAAACTGTGTACATGCAGGAGGCCACATGCTTTCTCGCATCTGTATTTGTGTGCACGCACATGTTCAAAGACAGGGGCCCTTTGAGTCAGCTCCATTTATTTGTTATGAGGACGCATTTTGACCTTTGGGTAACAGAGCATCCATTACTGCAGGGCCGTGTTTTTTCAACCTAGGAGCAGAGCAGGTGTACTTGCGTGTGTATGTGTGTGTGCACGCATGAGTGTAAAACTAGCTCTGGAAGCACTTTGGTCCAGGCAACGATATGAGAGAGTGAGGCACTAGTCATATGTTCTGGTATGTCCAAGAGCAGTCGGCCCTCCTCTCCTTTCTTTCAGTGCCCATTATCCTAATGCAGTGCTAATGCAGGTCTTTTTGGAAAGGAAAAAAAAAACTGAGTCATGCTGCTCTAATTATTAAGCATCTTAATGATTCCCTATATAAAAGGGACTCGTTCTTACTAACGGATCCTCTGTTTCTTTTTCTTCTTCCTCTGCCTGTTTTTCTCCGCCCTGATCTTTCCATTTTCTCTCCGTTTCTTTCCGTGCAGGTGATCAAAGACCTCTGGAACTTTGTACAAACACTGAAAAAGTAATGGCAGCTTTTGCAACTCATCCCCCTTTTGCGTCCCCCCCATGTACCAGAGGATTATCCAGTGATGGCCTTCAGCTGTGAATTCTGGCTTCTCCCACTCTAATGAAACCGTCCACTTTCCTATGTGTGTAACGAGACTTTGAAAATAGAAAGACACCAAGTAATTAAAGAGGGCTCGTTATCTTGCCAACCAATGCATTGTGGATGTGTTGGACATAGGATTTCAATCATGGTGGTAAATATTGTATGACAGCTTATGGAGTAGCTTGGGTAGTTTGTGTAAATACATCCGTGGGGTTAATTGCAGTGTAAACAACAATTTGGAAGAATATTTATGAAGGAATCTCCCGGTGTATCTGAGCAGGTTAGCCTTTTGCTTCTCGGCAGCTTTTTCTTGGAACAGTTTTAAAATGTCCGTCATTTGCTGTAAATAGCACTATTCATTTTAATGTAAAAACATGGCAACTGAAATATAGCCGAAGATTGCGTCTGCTTCTGAGTATTCCGTCTGGCTCAAAATGTTCCGTCTGACTGAGGATTCCATCTGGCTCACAGTAAGCCTTGTAGCTCTGAAGATCCCATCTGGCTATGCTTCTATAGCTCTCTGTAAGGTGGAAATCTTGGTGAGCCAAGGTATCTTTGCCTAGGTACTGTAATCAGATAAAGTGATCTTTTAAGGGTTCTAGCGATCTGTTGCCAAAAAATGACAGCAAAAAAAAAAAAAATCCATATCCAATATCCATGGCTTAAATTGGGAAACGATTTCACAGAAGCATTCCAGTTCATTTAATGCATCGAATTCCAGAGGTAATGCTAATATGCATTATCTTTTCAGCATTTTTCTAGTATTTCATATTATTAATGCACTCCTGAGTTTGTCTTTTGTTGTACTTCTACTGTAATATTTTAAATAGGATTACTTACCTAAATTGTATTTGTTTAATGTTGTACCTATTCATTGGTGTTTCAAAGGCAGTTTAACCCTGAATGTTTTAAGTTTTAACAGTTAGCATGGTTTAGAGGACCATGATTGTTACTTGTGTGAATATTATTTTAAACATTGAGCCATGATGTTTCTAATGGATTTGTGTAATTGATTTTATGACTAACCTGACAGTTAATTTGACCACAGACATGCATAAGCACAACAATTTCTCAGTGCTTTATGGCTCTGGTTTACTAATCAGAAGGTTGGGGTTTCAAGCCCCAGCCCTTCAAAACTGCCCTTCAGAAAGGCCCTTAACCCTCTCTTCTCCAGGGGCACTGTATCATGCTCTGATGTGCTTTAATGTATATGTGACAACTAATGTCTTTTCTTAACTTACAGTTCTATAAAAAACACCGCTCAATACTCTTTATCTCTTGTTTTCATGTGAGATACATTACGTTTGACATTTCAATGTTTTTGGGTTTTTTTATTTGCATATATATTTCACTGGCATGAACGGAATAAATAAAACTGCTCCAGATTGTGCATTGTTGTCTTTATTGTGCATGCAGGTTTTATGGCCACTGCAGTACACATAGTCTGTCACTGCTGGCACTTGTGGCAAATGCATCTCGCCTCTTGGCCAAAATGGATTCGGATTGGGATGAAGATTACTTCCTTAATGTGCTGCAACTCCTTTTACACATACTTGCCTAAACATACAATTCATTACTCATTCATTGTGAACAAGCTGTAACACAGCTGGCCTGAGTTAAGTTATAGTCTATGTGGGTTTTATTGCATAATTTCTCATGCGGTTTTGCCTCCGTAAGTGAGATGAGCTACATCACCATGTTGTCACCACGTGGTGGCGATAATAGCTTGTAATGGTGGTGAGATATGATTTATGTCTTCTAATGTAGCTTAAGTATAAACGACCCATTACCTAGATACACGTTCGATGTCCTAGTGCCCCATTAGAATTACATACGTATTCCTGTGCTCAGAAATTTAACTAGACTAATGTGTAGACATGGCTCTATATAAAACCACAAGGCGTATGGAATTCCCCCTCTTTCTTCTTGCTCAAAACACACATGCTAAGAAAACTCACTCACCCATCGTCTATACCGCTTTATCCTGTATTCAGGGCCGCGAGCAGCCTATCCCAGGAGGCTTAGGGCACAAGGCAGGGTGCAAATCCATCGCAGGGCACACACATACACTCACACACTCATTCACAATTTGGGAACACCAATCAGACCAACCTACATGTCTTTGGTGTGGGAGGAAACCAGAGTACCCGGAGGAACCGGGCCCACCAAGCACAGAGGGAACATGCAAACTCCATACACACAGAGCTGGGAATCGAACCCGGACCCCGGAGGTGCAAGGCGACAGTGCTAACCTCTACACCACTGTGCTGCCTGCTAAGAAAACATTATGGTTAATCAAGTCTGACTCAGCTGAAGTGCTGCATTTTTGATTGACAGTAGGATCATTAGATGTTAAAATTGTGTAAACTGTAGCCAGTAATGTGAAGAGTAGATAACTGTTGGCCCTGGGAAACTGTGGTCAGAAAGGTGGCTCTGGCCTCTAAACGTTCTGTCGGCCGGTCTGAAGTTGAAATGCTAAAAGTCGTAGTGATTTTCCACTGTCAATAATTTTGTTTTCTGTTAGACACCTGCTAAAACGTTTTTAATACAAAACTTTTTTTAATCAGAATTTAAAGCACATTGTTATTTTCTTTCATAATACGATGGACAAGAGACTTTTTTTTTAATCAGAAAGGTTTTCTTAATCCCATTTATATTTTATTCATGAGCATATGCCTATGCCTCGGATCATGATGCAGCACACAAGCTATATGCAGGAACATGGTAAAACAATTGAATTGAAAAGAAGATGAATGTCAGCTTGCAATAACTTTAATAAATAGAGTACATACAGGATTAGATATACATCAGGAGCAATAGGAGAATTGTGAATCTGAACTAGGTAGCGTAATGTAGAAACTGATCAAAATAGAAATACAAGGGCAGGGTTGGGTCATTATTTTAGATACTCAATTTCACCAAGACCTTGTTCTTGAGAGAGCTTAACAAATAATCAGACTTAAATAATCACTCTTTACATCCCTTGTGTGCAGAAAAGCATTTCGCGATTCACAATACATCTTATCTTGAAGTGGGAGGAACAGGAAAAACAGGACCCACATCAGGGTCAACTCCTGACCGCCAGGAATCAAACATTTGATGTACGATCATGGGCATAGACTCAAAGAAACTAAAAACTATGGACCTGCATCTGCCTGATTTGTTTGTTTTGCGATTCTGCCATTTGCTCGGCTGAGTAGATAACTGCATGAATGTGTGGATATACAGGTGTTCCTAATAAAAGGCTGTGTGCTGTTGTTTCCCTAATTAATGTAACATATTTGTGAAGGGGCCCTGTTGCACATGTTTTCTAATTTACTGTTTGATCATTAACATAAACTTACAGCTGTATTTGTTGTCCTGGCAGTCAGGTTGGTTCTATCCCGTTAAGAATTTTGCAAGCTCTTGTGGTTGTTTGTGTGGGCTGTTATTTGTTAGGGAATAAGGTTGGGAATACTTTATTCTTCCAGATGCTCCTTCTGAAACTCTGTTATGACTCAATATAACCCTGTTATTCCTAAAATCAACACAGCCTCAATAAAGTGTTGGGCTCCTGTCGCTTCTGATGCACTGCATGCTACAACGGAGGGCAGTTTATAGGATTAGGACCTGTCTAGGGAAAAATGTGTTGGCTGCTTTGACACTTTTTGCATCATCTTGTGAGGGAAAAAAAAAAATTGGACGAAGTCCTAAACATTTCAGATAATAATTGGACAGGATGACAAGAGTTGAATCTACAGACAGAGAGTTCTTTTCATCTGCTGCATGAGCTGTATTAATTCCAGGGTGTTTTTTTTTTTCTCCCTTAAATGTTGCTGAACGTCCAGCAGCATCCAGGGAGATTTATGTATAAATAAATAAAAAATTCCTAGCTACAGTCAGGTGAACTACAGTGGAAACGTATACGAGTTTCTCGGGAATTTTTTTCTTCACCGAGAAATGCAATGAGTGTGTCATGATTTCCAATCTTTTAATTAACAGCTTCACCTAACTTCGCCTCTGTGCCACTTTCAGCGCGGTACAATACCGAATAATTAGTCCATTAGTCTCATTCATCAGGGCGTCTTTTTCTTTCTGCTGGCAAGGAAAGGATTATGCAACCCACTCCTCCCAAGCCACTACCTGAGAGAGTTCACATCAGCACAGGCACAGCAGAGGACTGTGGGAAAGCTAGTACCGGCCCGACAGCTGCACAACATTAGAACAACGTCGTATTGATGGACTCAGAAGGTCGAGTTTGTTGCTTCTGGAGTAGGCTATACAATATATGAAGCATAGGTAGGATATGCTTTCATACTTTTCTTCACAGTCTGGGCAGTCTGCCCCGAAAGCACTGGAGCAAATATTTCATGTCTGTATGCATCCCACCCTACCACATCCTATCAAGTGCTAGCAGTGGATTTGCTTTCATTCTCAGTGGACTTATTGTTAGGGTTTAGTGCTTTCACCTGAGTCTGAGTGAGATGTACTGTCATGAGTGAAAATGCATGAATGAAGTACTTTGCAAATGTTCCAGCGATGATCTCGAGGGAGCTGCAGTGTGCAAGAGCAACATGGCTAGATGGGGATTTTGCACTTCTTGGACCATGTAACAAATACATACGTGTTAAACCCTAATAATCCATCTATACGGCAGATGAGTCTGTCTGGGTAAAGGTGGAAAGTGCATGTTTTTGCACGTGTCTGTGTATATGTAAAAGGTGTGTGTGTGTGTGTGTGTGTGTGTGCAATTGTGTCTTTGAGTACAATCTATCACTTCAAACTCTGTGTGCTTAGCTGTTGGCAGTCACGTACATCAAAATTGACAAGTTAACACATTGCCTAGATACAGTGCAATAAAAAAAGCAAGGAAACATTTCAAGCATTTGTGGAGAGCTTTCGAAATAGAAGTGGAACAATACTGCAGCCCGAGGGGGAAAGAACTGATCATGCTGGTATGTTTATATTAGTCGGAGAGGAAGCCATCATTGTCGTTGTCAGGGATTTTTTTTTTCATGCCTCAGCTCTCCGACTGTCTAACCTGTTCTAATCTGTTAGGAAAGACACAGAGGACCCTCAGTCACCCAGCTGATCGTTGTCACATTAAAGCAGTGAGGCATAAAAGGAAAAAACTAAATATGGTTATTAAAAAAAAAAAAAAAAGGTGAGGCAAAACATTGCAGCTGTTGTTTGATGATTGCAGGTTACAGTCTTCACTGTTCTCTCACATAGCGAAAAACAGATAAGCACTGAGTGTTGGTACTGCTGGTGCTATTAATATGAGAGAGGGTGCGCTCACTTCGACATGCACTAACACGCGAGCACATAACCTGCACGGCTGGCTATGGCAAAGATGTACGTTGCATTCCACGACCCACAGTAAACCTGTCCTTATTCCCCAAAACTTTATAAGCCTGAGACAGAGACATGTGGAGCAGGACAGATCATAAAGATATAGTGTCCTGGATTAAACCCACTGTTATAGTATACTAATGTTAATAGTATAAGACTGAAAATTTCATTCATACACAAGTCTGATGCTTCAGGTTCCTAATGGAATGTTTGCATGTTACGTTGAACACTGTACGAGGGTGAGTCAAAAATTATCCACACCCCGTTTGTATTAAAACTTCTGTCTTATCAGCGCTTTGCGTTCAAGGCTACTGTCTACCCAGTCACTGCTGTGCAGGTGTGTACGTGTTACATCAGTTCATTTGCAACCACTGTGCGAGCCGAAATGAATGCCCCACTTGTGATTTGCATGAAAGAAGAGCAGCATGCAGTGATTTGTTTATATTTTTTGTGGTCTGGTACAAAATTTAGATCTATATATCTCTAAGGAAGATGAACGTTACTTAAAGAGAATCATTACCGGTCACAAGACATAGATTAATCACTACAGGCCTGAGAGTAAACGGCAGAGTACGGAATGGAAACGTCCTCAATCGCCAACCAAGAAAAAGTTCAAAATTCAACCATCAGCTGGAAAATTGATGCTTACATTTTTTGGGGGATTCTCAAGGGCCAGTACTGGAACATTATCAGAAAAGATTCAACAATCAGCTGTGCTGTGTTACAGTGAAAACGCTTATTAGAAGAGCTGAAGCCCTACAAGGAGGAAGATTCACTGATAATCAAATGTAAATTCGAATCAATTTTACAGCCAGAGTGTGTATCATTTTTGACTACACCTTGTATAATAGGACAACATATTTAGTTAGAGGATGCAATAAACACTTCAATTTTTTATTCTGATTTGTGTGCTTAGACTCAACTTTACGCAAAAGGTTGCTGTTACAGAGTTACAGACATTCAGACTGGCTAATACTCTGACTGTCTTTTGTGACAGTCTTCACGAACCCAGGAGAGCCTGGAAAGTGCCCTTTATAATGAGCGGTAATGGGCTGGGAAAATGAAGGAAAGGAGGACTCTTTTACCTTTTGGAGATTTCCTTTGTAAACCCCCTCCTCGCAATTCCCCTCCTTCCTTTCCGTGGCTCTCCCTTCGTTGTGGCCTCAGCATCTGAGGTCATGTTTCATATACAGACCTTTTTCGCTAATGTACCTCTTATGAAATGGAGAAGCTAAAAAGCGCAATTTATCAATTCTAACCATCTCCAAAGTGAAAAAGTGGGATTTTTAAGGCAATTGTTACCCTCGAGGTTTACAGCAGTGCTGCACTTCAAACGCATTCTCTTGCCAGGGTTGCATGGGGCACCTGTAGAACGGTTCGGTGTAGGTCAAACTTTTTTCTTTTCTTTTTTACTCTGTACTCATAAGTGTGTTCTGGAGCATCTTATCAAGATGAATTGAGCCCATTTGCAGCTAAATGGTCTGTGTCAAACCGTGATTAACAGCCTTTTTGTGCCAACATGATCTCCTCTGTCTATCGTCCAAGCTGATTCAGACAACAGATGTGTGTTTGTGCTATTAACTGGCCAAACCTGCAACGATATATGAGAAGCAGAGAAACTAAAATCAGCCAGCAGTGTCATGTTAACAGATTGGGCCTTGACCCCGAACTACAGTTCAGATCAATCACGGTAAGTGTAGCGCATCTTTGAAAAATGACAAACATGCTGTATGTTCGGGAATCAGTGACAATAATCTCAATTTGATTCGACCTTGAATGTGAATTGCGAAATATCCTGTCCAAGTAATGAGTAAATACTGTGCATAAGATATTTATTGCTCTTCGCTGAAGTGTCCTCCCCTTGCTGTGTGCAACCGCAATGGTTTAGGTCATTGAAGGTATGATAACCTGGCAGTTACTGCAACTTCAGGTCAATGAGGACAGAATGGCTCAGGCTTTCAGCTAATAGATGGGACCAAAACACCACTTAAACTCTTTCTTTGAAAATCTTTCCTTATTATTCACCAAAGGTATTATTCTGTAAGGTATGAAACCCTGTAACTGGCTGTGCCAGCCTCTCTTTCTTTGATATTTGAATTTTACACCTGGTATGGGCACCTTTTGTCTTTTTCTTTCAAATAACATCTGCAGCTAGAAACCAGACAGGTAGTTAGAGTGGATTGGTCATGACTGAATCTCTCTCTCTCTCTCTCTCTCTCTCTCTCTACCCCCCTCCCTCCAGAAAGCCCAGAGGCTAGTATTTCACTGATTACAGAGTAGCCATGTGAATGGCAGTTTGTGTATTGTCAGAACAAAGGAAGCGCAAGCTCTAAGGAGGTGTTAGACAGGGGAATGGATTGGACCGACCCATTAGGTGTTAGAGCGGGGAATGGATTAGCCTATTGGACTAGACTTGGCCTACAAGTTGGAACTAGCTTGAGGGGAACATTTACCTCTACGTCCACATACACCTGCAAGCAAGGCTGTTTATTGGCTGCGTGTGTATATGTGTGTGAATGTATTGGGTGGGGTGGGGGAGAAATCTGAGATATCAAATTCAACTAAAGAACCATGATTTATTTGGACCTAACCATGTTTGCAGGACCAAAGTGTGTGTTAAATGTCCGTTAAAAGTTTTGATACTGATTTGGACATGTTCTGTTCATGGTTACTTTAGATTTTATTCTGCACATCTGGACATTTTAAATGCTTTGCTTTAGCTTCCAGGCTGGTATGCGTTGTTTTATGGAGATGGAGAAAAAAAAATGGCTAAGCAAGAGTAATTCAGTATAACTGTAATAGAAGCCATCAACACCACTAATGTTTAAAATGCCTGTAAGTGTCCTTATTCGTGACAACAATTAGGTAATGACAGCGAAGCAAAAAAAAAATTGGGGGTTGGGGGCTATTAAGCATGGCGGCATTTTGTAAGACATCATGTTAAACCCCCCCCCCGGCCAGATCCACCCACTTCTGAAGCCTGCGCTCTTGCATCATTATAACACAGACCTCATCTTTCAGCAACTGTTGAGGACTGATGAGACAAATGAGTGTGTGTTATTAGTTGCTGTTGCCCAGGCTCCTCAGCCCTGATCTGCCAGACAGGCTGAATGTGCCAGCAAAGTGGGGAACAAAAACAGTCATTCCTGAACCAATTATGCACCCTTGTTTTTGAGCTTTTCCCCTATTGTGACAGGCTCTCTGACAGCCTGGCTCTTTAAAATCTATTAACCTCCATAGCAAATACTCTCCCCAAACAGCTGCGGAATAATTAAGGAACGAGAAGTGCAGTGAGGCATGCAAATTGATGCAGTCGCGAAAATAAAAACATATGTTAGCGCTGAGCAGCGAGGGAGCCGTAGCGAGTGTTTATGATGTTGGACAGTGTTCGGAGCGAAGGAGAGGAAATATCATCATTAGCAGCGTGCTGTGCAGCTCACTCATAGGCCTCTGTGAAGGCATTCTATATGGACGCCAGTATTTGCACTGGACTGACAGGATAATTATCAAAGTCAGCAGCCAAAGAAGCCTCAGTGCAGCATGCCACCCCCCTCCTTTTTCTCCTCCCTCTCAGCACACACACACACACACACACACACACACACACACACACACACACACACTGGCATGCAGGTTCACAGACAGTCCTCTTTACACTCACATTCGAATAGGGGGCAAATGCTAGCACACACACTCACTTCCACCTACTCCCGCGCAAACACTTCAAGCCCACCCACACCCACTTACTTCTTCACACACACTTACTCCTGTTCCCACACACACACACCCAACCAACATCACCCACACCAAATACCACGCTTTAGTAGTTCTAAATTGTTCCATGCAGTCAGGTTGTGACAGAGACAAATTAGGACTATGCACATGTCCTTAAAAGCAGTGTGGCAGTCTTAAGTGACCCTCTCTCCTGCACACCTTGTCTGTCACGCTCTGGAGGGTCGTGACCCCCGGGCGACCTTGCTCGATGCCACTAAAACTCTTACACCTACATCGGACACTCAGTTTGAGTTTTACTGCTTTCTTTACTGCCAACGTTTGCCGCATTCTTTATACTTACACCCAGCTTGAGTCCTGCCAGTACTGCCAGTTTCGCAATGCTTTTGTTAGCTGGGTTCTCCCCAGGAGTGCAAGGAGTCAGGTCCAATGGAGTGGGTGGTGACGAGACGTAGAGAAGATGAGGAGTGAGAAAGGAAATGCGTCTGACTGTCAGAAAGGTCCCTGAATACAGAACATCCAGCAAGGCCTCTGCCTCACCTTCAGATTCAATAAGATGCAGATGCCACCCCAGGCACCCCCCTCTCAGTCCATATGTTTGTGTCAGAGATGAAAGAGGAAATAGGTGGGAAGCTATGTGTGTGATAGAGTGAGCTCTGACACTAACATAGTATATTGCGCCTTACTTATAGAACTGTGAAGTTGTTTTGTCAGCTTTAAAAGGCTTTATAAACCTTTGAACAACTGAGTGTGACTGCCCCTTAAAGATCTCGCTCTTTAAAAAAAAAAAAAAAACTTTTCTTACCTACTTTGAGAATGCCATCACAAGCTTCATGATGAACGCGACACCAATTTGTTTAAAATACGACCAGAAACAAAACACTTAACACTTAATAATCATAAATTCCTGAAATTTTTTAATCCATTATATATTGCTTATGATAGTCATTATTCTTTTCTAAAAAAAAAATTGGTTGCAAAGTATTGATTTAGCTAATTAGACACTTATTTAGAGATGCATAATTATTCTGATCTACAGTTCTACGTGAACCAATTTTAAATTTCATTTATTTTTTGACCAGTTTCAACCTGGTCAGTGTAAAAACTTTAAGCAAAATATCTTTGAGTTATAACACTTTTAATGAGTTCCTAAAGTCTTTTTTATTGCATTTATGCAATTCATAGGAAAAGAAGAACGCCTTCCACACCTTTTTATTTCTTCAGGGACTAGTAATTTACTGCATCCTTTTGCACATCAACTTACAATTATCTGCAAAATAGATATTTCAACTTAAACTTATTTTGCCCCTGCATGCTTTAAGATAATGATTAACACTCTGCAAAGACCTACTCTAATAATACAGATACTCTGGAAGATGTGGAGTTCTTTCTCTGTACTTTGCCTTTCCCCACATCAATGCACTGTAAATCTGTTCAAAGCCATGCTGCAAAGCTTTCACCAGTGCCAAAGCATGCTCTATACATCCCAATACCTATGAATCTGTGATCATTGCCCAGTCTCCATTAATTCTGCTCTTGCCACACACATTATTTAATAAGCACATCAGATACTTAAGGCTGTCTACAGTAGTAGACTAATGTGACCTACTTTTTTGCCTCATAATATATGGTTTGGGATTTATCTGGGTGTGGTTTCATGCCATTTTCTAAGATTCATACCTGAGATGAGGGAGAGTGCAAGGATAATTAATGTTTAATGTTTGCAAAACCCTCTCTAGATTTTTCTACAAACCCCACGTCCAATAGAATAATTAAGCATAAAGTTAATAAAAAATTAGTATGAGCTTATACTACATTTAAAAAAAAAAAAAAGGAAATTAAGGCAAATTCATAAGACCAAGTATTTGGTTTATGTGAAAAGGACTCCGTGTGATGCTATTTAAAAAAGACACAAATACAGTCGTAAACTGTTTGTCTTTTCAAAAGCCTCCTATTGTTGAGACAGAGAGAGAGAGATGTTGAATCTCGAGTAATGAGGGAATAAGCGAGGGGAGCTGAATGCTCAGAGCTGGCAGGAGGGAGATTCATGCTCAGAGGGAGCGCGTAAACGCATTCACACCTCGCTCGCATTTCAATGCCTGATAACTTATAACACGATATTGGCAGGTCGAGCTCGACCAGCGCTTGCATGTGAATGGTGTCTGGGAGCGCAACGGCGAATCCACAAAGCCCGCGCGCCCGAACGGAAGTGGACCAACGAGCTCCACTGAAACTCCGGCACGCAGCCTATCATCAGCACACATCAGGTGTGAAATTAAAGAACAGGTTTAAAACGGAGGGAAAGGAGCAGCTGATGCACACCAGGCTCATGAGCTCCATCCGAATCTTTATGTTACTCTTTCAGAAGAAAAAAAGAGGAGCAACATAAACTATCCTTGTCAGTGTGCTTTTGGTATTAACTTATATTGTAATATGTATGTGGTGTACCTCTATGATGATTTCAATACAATAGTGTACCACTGGATAAATGATATGCGCTTAATCAGCTTTTATAGCTATAAATGGCACAAAAAGCGCATTTGATTTTCATACACCTTGACAGGTAAAAGATAGATATTAACGGTATAAAAAAGAAGACCCCTTGATAGAACCAGCATTAATGAGATTATTATTATTATTATTATTATTATTATTATTATACCAGCCTGCTTTGTAATATTAGTCGTAGTATTTTCATAACTTCCTTCGTTTTCCTTCACCAAAATTCACCATATCACGATCTGGCTTGCATCGTTGAAGACCTGCACCTGCGTGGTGTTCTCGCCAAGTTTCACTGAAAATCGCAAAGAATTTCCATGAAAAAAAAATAAGCGAAAGAAGAGTTAAGAAAACTCGAAGTCAAGGCAGAGAAGCATGTAAAAAAAAAAAAAAAAAAAGTCCTCTCTGATGCACTGATGGTCTTTGCAACTCGCCCTATCAGGTGCAAAAACCACTGACAGGTTTCCACCCACTTGCAACCAAAAAAAAGCCCCTCGCGGCGCACCGAGGCTCCGCGGCACATCAACCGCTGACACGCGCTCCGGATCGTAACGCACTCCGCCTGCACGCGCAGTTTATCTCGGATAACACTCTAAATCTACATAAAAGTCTAAAAGTCTAAGTCTCATTTATATATATATATATATACATATTCATATTTAATTTCGCCACAACTAGTAGCCCATCTCCGAACCCCCTTTTCTTTTTGACCTCGACAACCACCGGACACGGAAAGTTACCCACTGACCCATGCTGAGGTGGACTTTACCGACAGGTACGAGCGGAATTGAACTTTTTTTGAATACCGGACCGACACTCCCTAAGCGTGAAAAAAAGCGCCTGTGGAATTTGCAGTGAGCGCGGAAGAGACACATCCCGCGTGCAAATTGAATCTTTCCGCGCTCGGAGCGAGAGAACGGCGTGCGCGCGCAGCGGAGCCAAACCGCAAAGCGTGCGGGAATCAGGAACGGGGGGAAAACGGACGGAGATACGACCGGTTGTTACCATTCAGACCAGGCACATTGAGGAAGAAGAGCCTGATGTGGCTCCCAGCGGCACAGTTTTACTGCACTGATCTCTCGTGTCACTGGGAGCGCGAGTCTCCCCCGGGATTTTGCGCGTGAGGCCTCGGCGCTGTGTTTAGACTGGACCGGCGAGTGCTGGAAGCAGGTGGATCTGACCAAGATGTCCGTGCTGCCTTCAAGGTTTAGCTACGTGTAAGAAAGCTGTTTTCATTCACGAATCCCAGCATTCTTGCCAATAGAAGTCGCTCAAAGCCAGATGTGAGAGTGTTGTGCTGATGGGCTTTTTTATTTCGTCTAATTCGTTGTGATTTACTCCTCCTTTTTTTCTTTCCGTCCTTTTCCCCCTCTCTCTGTCTTTCTCCAGGTGTTTACATTTTCTGGTCCTCTACTTCCAGTTACAGGTAGGTCTGACTGATCATAAAACTGTACCAAGACTTACACGAATGCTATTAAAATGTATAATAAAAATGTAAAAGTAAAAGTATTAAGATACAGATAGAGAAATCATAGTTGCATTCACTGATATGAATTAGGATTCCAACTTACAACTAATAACTAATTACATGTTTAATTTTAAACTTTGGAAATGAAATATTTTAATGAAACATTTGTATAAAATTCATGGAAACTATATGGATGTGTTTCACTGCTTAAAAAGATCAAGCACAAATGGAGATATCAAAAACAACTGGGATTTGTTAATAATTATGAACATCAAAGTGACAATAATGTTTCAGATTAGAAGCAGATCTTTCAGTTCATTATATAGTTAATCAGTAATACAAAATCATATGATTGTGCAATAATGGATGCAACAATAAAATATAGTTTCACCAATTCTTTTTTAGAAGTATTTATTTATTTAACATTGTATCAGTCTTTCCTTTTTTGCTCTCACAACGTCTTTATTCAGTCAAAAGACAAACACAATATAAATGTAAGTTCTCTATTCCAAACAATTAAGCTAAATTAAAATTAAATAATTCTATAACAAAGCTACTAAATTGCCAAATTTTTTAACAGATTGTTAAATATTTCTGTATTTCAAAAGAAATAACATAAAAGGTTTGTGTGTATTTCTTTTGAAATACACACAAACCTTTTTTGTTACTTCTGGATAGGCTAATGCAATGATTATAAAATCTTGTATTAACATGTCATGCCAACAGCAGGCATCTACTAATACACCCTCAATTAATGAACAAAAGCAGTTTATATTAAGTGGATAGAACTAAAGCAGGTTATACAATCCTGCACGCTAAGCTTTATTCCAAAACTGTTGGTGCAAACAAGACCATAGTGCGGGCTGTCTGATTCCTCAGCGTTTTGTGTCAGTAATTACAATACTAGTGCTTTAATTGCAGGTCACACATGCAAGCGTATAAATGCTTCCTGTTTTGTTTTTTTTCTCTCCCTCATTTCGTCACTCAGTATTTTATAATGGCTTTAGGCCTTTTCTTCTTTGAGGAAATGCTGGGAAATCAATGGTGTGATAAGTCTATAAGAGCAGGGCTGAAGTGGCAGTGCATTGATGCGTTGTTTCCTGAGCTACGGAGGAGAATGGTGTCTGCAGATAGGGCCCTATCGGACATGCAAGAGTGCACAGCTTCTTAGCAAGGATGGTGCCGATCTTTTGAAGTCCAAATGATATCCATTTTGCTAGGATGGCTTTGAAGGGAGACAGGCAGCATGATAAAAATGTTTTGCATAGGCATGTCCCGTTTTCCTGCTTGCGCTGAGATGCAACTGTCTGCCAAACACACCTCAATGTTTGACTAGAGATGGAGAGATTTCAGAGCAAATCCCTCAAAGGAGAGGTTTGTGTGTGTCTGTGTGTGTGTGTGTGTTTTCCCACATATACATAGTGTGTGTGGGCTTTCTATCAAGACAGAACTGCTCTAGAAAAGAAGTCATACCGTCTTTGTATGATAAACACAAAGCTGCCTAAAAACATTCACAATGTAAAACCTTCGTGTAAATTTTTGCTACCAATTAGAATGACATGATTGGATATTAATTTTTTTATTAATAATAAATTCTTTGTGTTCATATTAAAGGTTTATTATGTGATATTTAAAAGGCCTTAATTTTCTATAATCGTATTATTAACTGATTATTGCTTTGCAAACGACTGTGTAAGTGTTGTTGTGGTTTAATTAATGTTTGATTAAGTCAATCAATCAATTGAATAGATAATTCAGTGCAAAGTTGTAGGTGGCAAATGCAATAAACTGTGCCTTAGATGCTGTGCCTTATATTTCGAGCGTTTTGAACGAGCCCATGCATCTCACAGTCCAGTGCACACACAGCTTAGTGGAAGCGCCTTGTTTCTCATCTCAGTGTTGAAGATTTGTTCTGCCATGAGTGCATTTCCCCTCACACACTCTAAATGTCATTAATTTGCTGAGGTTAAAATAACAGCGAGTCAGAGTATGTAATGTGTATATAATTAGCCACCTGAGAGCAGCCACATAAAAGCCCATTACTGGGTAATTACCACTCATACAGCTGAGGAGAGCAGCCTTGGCTTGGGCTTAGATTCCAGGGGTTCTCAAAGTATACGTTTTCCTCATATGGAGGGATGGCAGGAAAGTAGTGTAGAAGAGAATTGGGGAGAAAGTTAAGGAGGATAACAGATAAAAGATTGGCTAGGAATATTTTTTTTGGGAGAAAGCCTCAGGTAACTGGCACAGTGAATAAAATATGTGAATGAAAATGAATGCTGGGTATTGAGAGATCCCTAAGGTTGTATAGTTTTATATTTGTGCGTGCATGTGTCTGTGTGTGTGTGTGTGTACACATATCTCGCTGCAGATGTGTCTGCGTAAATGTCTGTTAGCATGTCTGCAGATGTGTGTGTCTGCATGTGTGTGATTTATGAGGGTAATTCTGACCTCAGGCAGATATTTGTTTGATGACAGAGAAACAGGTCCTGATTCTTCAGGTGGATAATTGCTAGTGGCTTGCTATTGGAAATGGAATACTTGTTTTCTCGGTTTAGCTCCAGGCACATAGTATTCAGCTGCTTTACTCGAAGAGATGAAAAGAGAACACTAACCTGAAATCATGCTTTGTCTTTCTGAAGGCTACGCAGATTGGCTAAAACTGCCTGTAATCTTGAACATTCTTTAAAAAGTTTTGATCTTCAAAATTACTTTTGAACAAAATGTCCAGACAGAAAAAAAAAGGAAATTAGAACAATTTCTATCAACTAACATATCTTGTAATGATATCCAGCCTCTCAACACTTTAGTGTATAAAAGTTTCGTTACACACTCTGACCCTCTGCTTTTCTGTGTCTAGGAGTCACATCAGAGTTCTGCCGACTTCCGGTTCTACATCGAGAATCACACCCGTGATGACGTGAGTCGGAAACAAGTGCGGATATACCAGCTGTACAGTCGGACAACAGGGAAGCATGTACAGATCATTGGCAAGAAGATCAATGCTAACGGAGACGATGGGGGCAAGTACGGTACGGGAGCATTCCTGTGCTCTTTCGCGACTTTAGAAAGATCTGATAGCCTTAGACCAAACACACACATACACACACACACATACACACACACATATATATACAGTATATATATCCCTGTGTTCTTTACAACTTTATATCCTAGAAGTTTTTTGCTTAATTTACTGAGCAGCATTACCCGGCATAGCATTGTCTGCTTGTGTCCTGGAAGCAATTTGCGCCCGTTTTTGATCACTGATCATGGGTTTAGATCTTACTGATGACAATAGACGCTTCGAAGTGGTCTACATATTTGACAAATGTGTAGTTTTTTCCCTGGGAAAGTGTGTGAGGGGGTGGTGGTTGAGGGGTGTTTTGTTGGATGTGGGTAGACATAAGCGCAGTAAATACTGAACTAAGCTGTGCTGAGTGATACGAGTGTGTTTACATCCGAGCTCATTTTTGACCGTGTCAGCCAGAGGCTTGCTCGGTGCCGTTGTAGTAACTCCCCAACGTGCACGCAGCTTAAGCCGCGCTGTTACGCTGGCGGACTGGCCTATACCTGCTTTGCATGTTCAGTGCCTCTACATAGTGGCAACCGGCACTTGGTTACGGTTTGGAAAAAGACTAGAACACAGCATCCTGCTTTGTTCAGGCAGTCAAACCGGTGTTAGGTTTGGAGTGTGAACTGTAAAGCATTGTGAGTAAAGCTCAGACATAAAGGTCATTCTGTCCCTGTGTGAGCAGGATTGTACGCAGATCCAGGTAAATCCCCACACCTGGCACCTGAGAGCTTGCCTGCCTCTCAGCAATACAAAGACACGGCACTAATTCAATACGCCAGCTTAGTGTTCTAATAATCAGTTCACAAAGGATAATAGTTCACTACTTACTACTAGTACTTTTATTTTTATTTTTTTTCTAATGCCAACTAATTTCAGTTATGTTCTGTATGTACACAGAACATGTCTAACATAAAGCGTTTGTGACAAATGCAACTGTTGCAACATTTTTTTCCTGCAGAAACCTTGCTTCATGCTCTGCTCTGGCAAACATGTGAAACAGATGTATGGCCCTGAGAACAAGAAGTATGTCAGATATATTTAAAAAAAAAATGCCTTGAGCAAGCATTTGCTTGTTACAGAGAAGAAACTTCTTAAGAAGTCTAGACATATGTCATATCTATAATTTAAAATAAAAAGTCGAGTGAAACAGGTGTACGACTCACAGTGCACTCTATACCCCCTGCATCCATTATGAAGGTTGTTGCTTATTCTCTATTTTTTTTTTTCCCACTCTGCTGTTTTAGCAGTGGCTTTGTGAAGTCATCTCCTTATCCAAGGTAAAGGGCTATTTCTCCTGCTCCTGCACAAATCTCAAGTGCTCTGCCTGAACTGGTTCCCCTGCTTGTTGTACTATGAGTTGCTTTTAAAAGGGACAATTTTCGCATTGCCCTCAGAGCCCCCTGCCTTTGAGCTCCACTGAATAGCTCTGTGTGTTAAGCAAATGGATCATCTTAACTTTTTGATTGAGTGAGCAGGGACTAAAGGCGACTGGAAACCCAATCCCCAGGGATCTTAACTGCTCCAAGAGGTTTGGCAGATAGCTCCCCCTGGGAGGGGTGAGCCTGAACAAAGGTGCCCAAACACTGAGAGGGTGAGAGAGCGAGCAAGAGAGAGAGAGTGTGTTCAGGGTGGTCATGGGAGCGATTCTCACCATTTGTGTGTGTGCTATTGATCAATCTTTATATATTTTTTCACAAACCACATTTTTGTCCCCAATAATGGAGTAATCAAATGTGTTCATACTAAAACACCCCCTAACTGTACAGATAAACATGCATATAACTGGCACGTTCTTGTTAGATGGGCATTTTTCTTCAATTGTGTCTTCATGGCATTAATATTAAAATTTTTTTTATTTTTTATTTTTTATTCCAGCACTCCTTGTTGTTGAGACAGAGACGTTTGGGAGTCATGTTCGGATAAAAGGAAATGAAAGTGGCTACTATATCTGCATGAACAAGAATGGCAAAATCATTGGCAAGGTACGATTTTCATCATAATGAGTTAAGATTCAGGAGCCATAATATATCTTTCTCAAAGTAGAAACCAAAATTATACTAGTGTAAATACTGTATGTGAAAACAGGTTTATTTTCTCCAGTTTGAGGCTAACTGATTAAACTGTTTGTCATCTACAGTTTGACAGAGAAACTTATGATGCTGTCCGTTACCAGCCTCGCTAAGAACCAACTAAAAGCTCTTTAGCTATGTGTCACTAGGAGGCGTCACACAGAATAGCTTAATGACGTATTTCGTACATCAGGCCACTCGGTCACACAGCATTCCCTTCTTAATGAGTCAAAATAAAAAAATTATCCTAAAAGTTTCTTCTAATTGTCATACAAGGGGTCAGCAAGTTGGTGATTATTTATCATTATTATTATTATTATTATTATTCTTTTGTAAATTATGAAAAACAATGACAGTGTCTTTCATTTCATATTGCTGTACTGTAAAGCTGATGACATGTATTTTCAAAAGACCCAAACAGCTGCAATTCTGGCAAAGGAGTGAGCCAACGTTTTATGTTTCACAGATGTCTGGTTAAATCAAAGTGGGTGCTCGAGTCTAGTGAAAAAGTATCAGATATGCACATTCAAGATAGAAAGGGCAACACCCCATTCATTTAGTCTTCATTTTCTGCCTGGCTTGATGCTGACCCTAGACATGAACAGTAACATTTCCAGTCTCACCTTCTATTTTGCATTCCTCTAGAGGTAATTTGTACCTCATATACTTGCTTTGTATGAGGTAAAAAACAAACGTGACAAAATACATTTGCAGAAATAGCAACTTACATTATAGGCTCTTTAGTGAAATTTTAAAGGAGGCCATTTTTTATTTGCTGGAACTTAAAACCAAATACAATATGGATTCCCCCCCCCCCCCTTTTCCCCCTTTAACGTTTCCCCCTAATACCTTTCTATTCCAGATAGTTTTAATACCTCACACGAGAACGCAGCTGACAGGTTTGGGAGAGTTGCTCAACAGGTGGGCTTCATCTGACATGTTATTTTCTCTCCCCTGCAGCTCAATGGGAGTAACCCAGAGTGTGTGTTCGTGGAGGAGTTCTTGGAAAACAACTACACGGCATTAGTGTCTGCCAAGTACAAAGGCTGGTACCTGGGCTTCAACCGCCGCGGCCGGCCCAAAAAAGGCTCACGGACCACACAGACACAGCAGGAAGTGCATTTCATGAAACGCGACCCTAAGGGCAAGGTGGACCCTAAGGAGGAGTTCCGTTTCACCACTGTAACGAAACGGACGCGTAGGGCACGGCGCTTACGGCCGAACCACAAAACAAACTGAAGTGACACGGACCAAACATGCACTCTTCCTTTATAGACATCTCAAATGTTTTGCCTTAAAAACATAAAGGTTTTTGTGATTAAGCAGCAGGAGACAAAAAACCGAAAGATGGCTACAAGACAAAAAAGACAAAAACCTTAAAAAAGTTCAAAGATATTTTATTTTTATATTTTCAAATCTTTGAGTATCTCTTAGGTGTTGAATGTCTCTGGGTTATCATTAATGTTATATTGTGTCTGTTACTTTCTGTTATTTATATTGGATAAACTGTGGATGACAAAAAAGGAACTGTGTTCTCCCACTTTGACGAGTTTACAGCAGCAGGCATCCTGTTGAAAAGGAGACATTTGACTTCCCAAGGAAAAAAAAAACTTCTATATTTAGTTTTGAATTGGCCTAAACAGCACAGATGCGTTTTTTCCCCCCCTGACCGGAATGCCCTATCATTTACATGCAAGAGGACGGTGATAACAGGAGCACATGACAGGACTCTGTACCAGCTTCATCACAAGACAACACTAGCTTTGAGTGCAATATTTTGAAGGGTCCTCCGCGAAGCATCTCATCGCCATTGTTTCTGCTCAATGATTTTTCTGTGAGAAGTCTGAGTGTTCTCTCTAGGCCTGTATGTGGGTGAAGTGTGCTTAATCACACCCAGCAATTGTATGGTTCCTTTTACATTTTTGTGCAACCTGTGATTCAGCAGAGCACAACATGCTTTGACTAGCCAGGCATCAGCATCTGCTATGGCGGTAGTGCTTGTTAAAACAAATGGAGAGAAGCTTAGAGTTTGAATTGACGATCTGATGAGAACGTTTTGACCTTTCTTGTTGTACTTTGGTGCAAAGTTTGCGAGAATTAACTCTAGTGGGCCTGATCTCAGACACTAGCACATACACATATGTACTTTTTTTTTATTTTCAAGTGTTACAGAAATTCATAGAACTATAGAGTCATTTTTGAAGAATTATCACAAAAACAGTTATAAGGTCAATGTTCATTTATTTCCCTGGCAATTTACAGTAATGTGCTCTTCTCTGAGCATGTAAAAGGTCACCTCTTTTCTGTCACTCTATAGGATTTCACTGTGTTGCAGATTTCCATTTGTAAACTTCTTCTATTATGGATTAGACATCATTGTGCTATGTATGTACTTATGTCCACCATGGCTTTATACCTGAACATTCTGAACTGAGCTACCACAGGGATGGTGGAGCACCTTTCATTAACTCACCCGTGCTAAGGTTTGCCCTTCATATGTCGCTGTAGTGTAAACAAATCTATATACTCCTTTGTCACATGACAGCTTTTGTAAGAGATACTACTAACAAACATGACACATGTATGGTTAAAAAAAAAGCGTATACAAAAATAATAATTTTATGACTATTATAAAAAAAATATTTATTGCCTTTCTCTGTAAATACATCCTGATGAATTTATTTGACCTCTTAATAAAAATATGAACTATATTAAAAAGGACAAAAGGAAAATAAATTGTTGTGTTTTCTTAAATGTCAGATGTTTCAATACTAAAGTCTAGTACATTATTCATTCTGCCTAGAACCAATTCATTTCCAGATTTGTAAAATCCTCAAAAAGTTTATTCACATGTTCAACCTTCATCCATATGAACATGTCCCTTATTTTTCCAAAAACATATGTTTTCTCTCCCATATGTCAGTAGAGAAAAAGAAAAAAATCAGGATGTTCATTTATGGACACTGTAGATTTCATCCCAGAAATAGGCTGCTTTTACTTCTCATCCTTTGGAGACACTTCAGGACAGGACACTTTTTTTTGTCATCTGAGTTGTTAACAGGCTATGAAAAGGTGAATTGCACTTCAGAAATGAGCAACAGGGTCCAGGAAATGTGTCATAATTAAGTTATGAGGCACATAAAGACAGCTAAGAGATTCTCAGACAACATGAGAATTCAAGGATCGTTTAGACTCAAGGTTATGTCAACAGATTCCCTCCTCGCTTTTACATATTGCCTCTTTTTATGAAATCAATTAAAACCAGAGGGAGTAGAGGAATGTTCAAAGAGAATGTTCGGAAAGGTATTAAGGTTAATGGAACTATTCCTTTTCCAAATGGATTTTCAAATCTTCTGGTATGAAATCTTGTTCTGGAAGACATTACTTTTGTGGAAGACAGTACCCTCATTAGACTGACTACATTAGCCTCGAGAGAAACACTTTCTTCTTCTTCTTCTAGATTTCAATGTGTCAATACGTGACATTAGCAGACATGCTCGCGCATTGCTCTTTTCACGTACGGAAAACGTTACAGTCCAATGTCTGGAAATTTTTACGTATTTATTTCTGTTTGTAATCTTTTTCACTCTATTCCTCTTACACTTAGTGACTTCTTTTTGGCAGGCCTATTTGAGCCGTTTCTTTAAAGGAGGAGGAGAAGGAATGCAGGATAGCATGTCTTATAATGTTGTATTCAGGAATGGTGTTTACAGTAGCAGTCAGCCTGAAAGATAGCCGTTTTGAGTAAAAAATGCCTTTTGTTTAACTTCCCACTGATGTTATCAGATCTAGCGCTATATAGCCACCTACGACGGGCGAAGACTGTAGGACATGGTCTGATTTAAATGTCCAACAACCTCTCAATCTTTCTTTCTGTATCTGCATTTTTCATTCTTTCTTGAGGTGGAAAGTAGAGTGATCTGTAGTATGTGGCCTTCATTACTCAAAAAAGACAGCTGGAAAAATA
This sequence comes from Clarias platycephalus, assembly GCA_030068275.1. NCBI lineage: Eukaryota > Metazoa > Chordata > Actinopteri > Siluriformes > Clariidae > Clarias > Clarias platycephalus. Next base: position 19,281,790 of record JAQQZT010000002.1, on the reverse strand, counting down.
TCCCGTCATTTTCACACAGACAGCTGTCTGGACATCGCAGTTTTAAAGAAACACTCAGTGTGTTCTCTTTCTAGCAAATGCATTTTTTTGTCTAGCACGTTTCTGATGAGACAGGGTGGAAAGGAGGGCCCATGCAAATGCTGATAAGAAAGAGAGAGAGAGAGAGAGAGAGAGAGAGAGAGAGAGAGTATTACTATTGCTGTAAAATGTGTACACATCACCAGGATCTCATGGCACCAGTCTATCGAGATCAGGATCAGATTAACCTCATACTTTAAACACAAGTAAAAAAGAGTCTGTTACAGACATGTTTTTTTGTCTTAGGGATAAGACGCAACCTTAAATGTATCTGATGGCCACGTAGATGGAACCGTTCTGTGATGACAGCGCTGAAGAAAGTTGAATACAGACTTTTTAAGATCCAGACATCTGAAAATTAAAGAACAGCAGGGCTCCCGCCAGCACCTCTCCTCTTGCTTAACCTTTGATCAGTGGAGGATGGCCCTGGAACAGGCCCAGTATGCTGAAATGAAACATAACATCCCTCTGTGGCACTCCTCCCATTCAGGATGATAGGTCTGTGAACTCATTACTGCCGACGGATGGCTATTCATAGGCGAACGGAGTGAAGTTCTGACTCCACTACAGGAGGTCAGAATAGTGAAAGGTTGCGCAGAGACGTAGCTTTGAGCGGACGTTCTTGGTCTATTGTGTGTAGTTTTAGAACAAAGTGCAGTTAAGTGCTGCTTTTTGGAAAAACTCATTTTTCCCCCCACTGGTCATGTCCAAAGGAAACAAATTAACACTTGTTTTCTCTGTGGAATGACAGGCAGAAAATAAGTGTATATATTAGGCCAGTGGTCACTGTCTTGCTGAAGTGTTCAGTGGCTCTGTCAGCAGTGGAACGAGTGACAGATGGACACAAGCCCACTGAAATGCACTCTTCAGCAACCACATATTTAATGAAAGGCCATGTCAACAGAAATCTGGTGGTCCAGCAATTCCCTACACAGAACAACTTTGTCTGCTTAAATATTACTTATGTCCTTCTTGAGGTTGTGAGGTGCAAGAAACATGTGGAACTAAAATAATGGTTGACCACTAATATGATCTTAACTGTCACTGCTTTTTTCCTCCCAAAGTATAGACACCACAAGCTTTCGTCTCCCCAGTGAAATGAGCGACCTCATGCATCTGCTCTCTTTTTTACTCTGGGACGTACAAAAGTCATTTTATGATTCATGTATAGCTGAGGGTTGTTTTTATATGCCTGCATTATGTTCCAGGACCATAACATAACATAATAGTTTAAAATGCACAAATTAAGAGAGAGATGATACAGGTTCAACTTAGGAGACTAAAAAGATGTATACAGGATTCTTTACGCATATTACTGTTATACGTTCTTTAAATGCTTAATGGATTTCCATACATGCTCAGAACTGGTACCAACAGTACCTAATAGTAGACAAATCATCTCTGTTTTGTGACTGACTGGTTGCAGTCTATATCACTATGTCACATGCTATATGGCACTTTATACACAACAACACACGAACCCTGTTCTGATGATTAAATTGATAGTCTGTAAAATGATTGCAAAAAATATAGCTAAAATATTTTGACAGTTTAACTGTAAAAGAGATATAAAGAATATATAAAGAATTGTGTGACGTCCATGTACAGAAAGACTTTGTAGGACGCCTGTACATCATGATGTCCTATTTGTTGTTTTTTCCCATTTTCTCACAAAAACTACAGTTTAAAATGGATTAAAACTATTGCATATCTTGATCACTATTTGGTCCAGTTTTTGTAACAAACTTTAAAAAGAGGGGATTGGTAAGAAAATGTAATAAATAAAATTGCTTTATATTCTGGCACGGTTTAGATCCACTAGTCTGCCTAGAGACATGTCAAATTAATGGAAATGAATACAGAAAATCTAAAAGATAACATTTCTCCTATGAAGGAAAACTTTTATCCCGATGGGATAATGGGAATTTCTGTATTCATTTCCATTCATTTGACGCATTTCCTTAGGCAGACTAGTGGATCCAAACCATGCCAGGAAATAACACCCAAAACATTGCCTCCTTTTTTTCATCAAATTATGGTGAAATAGGACCAAAGTATGAAAATCTGACCATACAACTTTTACCCACATCATTGTTTCTTCCAGGATGACTCAGCTCTCATATAATCAACATAGTCAATATTGTTTGCATTTTAAACTGTGAGCAAGAATATGTCACTCAGTACTTCTGTTCACTATTGGGATCTGTCATTTTGACAGATCTGTGTCTACGTTTTGCAATAAAAAAAAATTCTGTTTACGTTAATGCTTTAACCTATACATGTTTTTGGGTGTCCTTCCTTATTTATTTTATATATTTAAAATTGTAAGCCAAAAGTGAATCAATCACAGATCCTGATTGCTTTATTGTGTGCATTTTATTTATGGCTCTTTTTTATCACCCTGGTATGTATTAATAGCAGCATGCAAACATAGGCCAGATAATGCTAATGTATGTGAATTAGTAATCAGCTTTTTCAAGCACAGTGATTTAAATTTGTCTTGCAAATGCATCTTCACTTCACCAAGTTTACATGTGATAGACTTTTCAACAAGATTCTAGAACATCCTGGCATGACGTGACGATACTAGGACTTCTTGAGTCATTTTGTCTGTATGGTTGTGGTTGTTGTCCATGGCCAATGTTTTGGTCTATTCTAGGTGTTTTCTTGTGCATATAATATTTCTTCAGCTTAAAAGTTATTCTGACTAAGAATTTAAATGGGACCATACTTACAGTCCCATTTAAGAAAGCGCTGTTCCTAATATAACTAATTTCATTTATTTTATAATTCCATTCTATTACTATTATTAATTAAATAATTAATTAATTGTATCACATTTATTTAGTGAATAATGGTCTTAAATAGCATATCTATTATTGATTGATTAATTGATTGATTGATTAATTGAACAGCCCAAGTCATATGGAGGACTAAACATGACATAATTATAAATAAATAAATGTGTGAATAAATAAGTAAATATAGAAATAAGTAAATACATAAATACATAAATACAATAAGCCCTGGAAAATTGCTAAATATATTCCTACTTTTGTTTATTAACATATT